>JAOVVA010000019.1:10167682-10180835 GCA_028565275.1 Leiocassis micropogon
CTTCGATTACTTATTTGGCCTTTTTCTGGTTTAATGGTTACCAGATTGTTTCGGCTGGATTTAACGAATTTATTCTTATAATTTACAAATATTGTGCCATACATATATAAATGTTAATTGGGTGTACTTAACTACACAGGCTACTTCAATGAAAATCTACTTAAAAACAACATCTGTGTTTCAGTAAAAAGTAGTTTTTCTTTAGTATTAGAACTGACTCCCATCAGAACTTGCATATGTGCCCTCTGGCTCCAGCTTTCTACCATGAGAAAAGCTGACCCTAAGCAATTTAAAAATATGCAAATTCATACACCCACAGGGATCACAGTTGATGGGTCTAATGCAAGAGGGCCTTTGGGCCAAAGAGGAAGCTTGTATCCGCTTAAGAGTGTCCTGTAGGAATTGTATACAAATGAGCAAATACAAAGACACGTATAAAGCAGTTGTGCAAATGTTCTTAAATGGATCATAGCACAAACATACAAAAAAGAGCATATTCTGATGTCATTCTCTAACAGGAAATTTAATCAACTCAACATTAAATTTAGAAAAAAAATGTGAATATTGCAACTGCCAGTTTAATCATAGATGGAGTTGGCCCTGCTGTATTCATACAAACAGCTGCATTTACCAGTGTCTGTAGTGACAGCCTACGCTTCAGTCATATCAACCTCCTGGCCATCTTTCACCACATTTCACTGCATCAGACACATTTGTAAGGTGTGGCTTGTGTGGTGGAGCAAAGTTTCCGCTGAGTTGGGTATTTATAATTCAGAGTTGAAGGCTTGGAAGGGAGATGCTACTTCCTCAGGGAGCAGCTGTGCATTAGCTCTGCAGGCAGTGGAGGCTTTAGAAGGCCTCCACCGAAGCCTGAGCAGACAGCCTGTGCCTTACTGGCGCACATTACATATCAACTCCCTACTTCCCATCACTGTGTATGTTACACCTTTCAGGGTGACAGATTGGCCATGTGTTTAAAGAGTAAATGACACATTGTTCCTGTTACGCTGTATGCACAATACATCTCTTATCTTATCTTAATAATTTAGCACTTATTTTTTCCAATGAACATGCTCTGGAAAAGTTGGCATGTCTAATAGACATTTTAGACCATATAGAGGGTTGTGAATAGCGAAGTGTTTGTAATCATTTTCAATTTGCTCAAACTGCCTTTATTTATAATTATTAAAAAGAGAGGAAAAAAGAGAGAAGGAGAGAACAGCCTTATATAGAGTTTAAATTCAATGAAATCAGAAGAAAAACCTGAAATGAAGGAAAAGTGGTAGAAGGATTTAGATTGTAAGACAGGCTGAAAGGCAGAGGGAGCTGAAGAAAGAGCACACACAGTAGGCAAAAAGAGTTAGTGAGAAAAAGACCCCAGGAGGCAATATGAAGCACAGACTAGATACAGTTATAAGGGGGAAAATGGTTGCATTTGGCTACATAAAATATGGAGAAAAATAGTGGGCAGAGATGATGTGCCAGAAAATAAAGGTATAAAGGCAGGCATGCAGAAGAGCAGAAGAATGGGAAACAGGGTATGGGTATAGTCTCAATCAATACCATCCTTCCTATTCCAAGCACTATATGCCATAGCAAGAGCCATGCTGATGTTTTATTTATAGGAGAGATTCCGGCTGCACATGTACCCTCTTCATAATTCATAACGCCTAGCATTAGGGCCTGCCTGCAGAGAGATGGGGAATGTTTGTGTCTATGTACTACCAAAAGGGACTTAATAGAATAAAAGCATGATTTGGACTGTCATTTCAGACACAAATATTATATGCACCATTTCAGTTTTATTAGGCAAATAAATGAAAACTGTTTTTTAGCTTTTTACCCAGTTTGACTTGTACTTAATTTATTCTGCCCTGAAAATGCTTGTCTATGCAGTAATAATCTGATTATACAGTAAAAACTCCAGAGTAAATGGGTCATGTGACACTAATGGTAATACTAGTCACAAAAAAGACACATACTAAAGTAACAAAAAAAGTACATGATTTACAGCATCATAAAATATACTGTAATATAACTTCAGAGACCCATAGGGATATGTTTTAATGGGAGAGAAAGTGTGCAAGTAAATTATAGCATATTACAGCATATCAAAGCTGTGCCCCAAATTTAGCTGTTTTACGTCCAATAAAGACAAGCTCCCATGACAGTTTGGCTTGTTTAGATTTCGTCTTTAATTCTTGTTATCCCCCCCCCACACACCTTTCTTACACTCCCTCTTTCCTTCCCAGAAAAAAAAAACTAGAACAAAGGAGGAAAAGAAAGTAGGACATGGAAGCATGGAGCTTGGAAACTGATTGATGTACTGTGGCTAAAGCCTGCTTTTCTGACTGTCACCTGGTGACTCACACTCTCAGTCCTCATTACCCTACCTCACATTAGTGTGGGCAATGGCACTGTCACTTTGACAACTTCCTTAGCTGTGAAAAAAATTCAGCTGTATAATTTCAGATCACAGAATAACCAAGCAAAAAACTATTCTTGGAATTTAGTCCATGATGCAGACTGTCTCTGTTCTCAGGGGTGTGTGTAGGGGTGTTCTAGGGGAAAAATGACTCTAGACTACAGTGTAGTCTGCTTTACATGGTCTGTTCCACACTCTGTTCCTTCTCAGGTACATTTGGCCTCCATGTCATAGAGCTGCAGCAGCTCAGTCATTATGGCCTCAATCTGGTCTTTGGTAATGTCCTCACATAGAACCTGCAGAGACAAGACAAGTTTGACGGCTTGTGATGAATTCTTGAAACAAAGACACTTCAATTCTGTTGGCTGCTTTATCACATTAAAGGTGGGAAAATATATGACATGATTTATCTTCTTTTTATTTACTAGATCAAAAAGTTTTACCTGTGTGTAAAGTTAGGCCAAAAAATTTATACACACTTCAGGAAAAGCAAAAATGTACACATGAATTAAAATCTCAGAGTTATAGTATTTATTTGCAAATGAAATGTCTTGGTAGGAAAATAACATGAAAACACACACCCCACAAATCCACAAACACATGCATGCACGCACAAACATATACACACTGAACCAGGTAACATGGCATGGCTGTTGCTGCTGGTTTGAGGATTTCACAAACTGCTAATCTCCAAGGATTTGAAGTACAATAGTTTAAAAAAGTTCAAGACAATGGTCCAGAGAGTGAAGTAAAACAAAATCATGTTACTACTAAAGCTTTCAACCTGTTATTTTATACATTGCACTGCTACATGAATGTTATCATGCATGAGTGATTAATACCGGACAGTGCTAACAACAAATACTTCCTAGCCAAAAAAGTCACATGTTGTAAGATTTAATTGGACCACCTTTGGCTTTGATTACAGTACATAGTACAGACCCCTTCTTCCCCTTTTGAATCTTCCATTTAAAAGGAGAGGGGTATGAACTATGGGCCCATTCAAATTTACTGATTTTTTTTAAAGCCTTCCCACATGGGTATAACTTGAGCCTGATGGAGCTAACACCCATCCAAAAATATGTGTTTCCAGTTTTATACTGCTAAATATGATAGATGTTCCTGGTTTTGTTTCTTGTGGTATCTGGGGCAGTACTGAATCTGACCCAAGCAGACATGCAGGCCGTTACAAAAGGGACTTCTAGTGTTGTTGTAATATGGAGGGGCTGATATGGCACGAGTGCTGCTACTCCCCAAGCCCCACCAAAGAAATGTATTATTTTTGTTAAAGAAGCAGAGCATGTTATTCCACTCAGAGCTAAGTCATTTGCCAATTATTACGATGTTTAATTTAATGAAGGACATGCATTCATGTCAAGCATTTTAATCATTCAAATGATAGAAGTAATGTGGCATGTCCAAGGAATGAGCTAGTTTGTGTTCTCACATACATTATTACTGTGATAAACAGTCATTCACACATTATTCTCTCTCTCTCTCTCTCTCTCTCTCTCTCGCTCTCTGACCATCCACTCACTTACTCTCTCTCCCTCCCACACATTTTACTAAGAAAATGGAGATCATCAATGATTATAAGAAACACTTTAACAAAATTTGAATTAATTTATTAATAAATCATGTTAAGAATACACCATATATACGTCCCTGTGTATGAGCTTTTACTGTAGAAGCAATAACATATTAGGTGCATTACTATTAATCTATTCACGTTACAGCTGAACTACTTGTAAAGTTATATAAAAATAACGCAGACTTTCTGACGAATATATTTTAAAGGCTTGATTTCACTAACTCTCAGGAGTTATAAGAAAGCATTGGTAATGTCGATATCTCATTAGAGACTGGAAATGAATGCACTGAGGCAGACACAGAAAAATCACTTTTGGAATGATTGCAGTACAATATAATGTTAATTACATATACAGATTAGCCTAGTTCCGTCATTTAAGGAGAAAAAGGTACTGCATATGCACACTAGGTAATGAGCACTAATTACCTTTATAAGGAAGTGTAAGAAAATTCAAGTTTTTTTAAATTATGCGCATTATTATATTGCAAAATGATTCATTCATTCATCTTCTATACCGCAATTTAGGAATGCCAATTAACCAAATCTGCATGTCTTTGGACAGTGGGATCTAACCGGAGTACCCGGAGAAAAAGTACTAAGTCTTTTCAATCTCCACGCACACAAGGAATCAAACCCTCGACTCTGGAGGTACAAGGCCACAGAGCTAACGACTACGCCACTGTGCCGCCATTACAAAATTATATTAGGACCTTATTTCTATTAAACATGGTGTTACACATGTGCATGAAAAATACCCAGGGAAAATGAAAATCCTAATAATGCTTTTATACTCCAGTAAGCATACAATGTATTTTGTTTTGACAGTAAACGGAGAGTTTAATAACCCTAAAAGTATTTCAGGTACTGGCAAAAGTCATTGATTTTAGGAGGCAAACAGGATCTTTTTAGATAAATTAGCAAATCATGAAATTGAAGTGATCCTTTCTAAAAAATTTGTACAGCAGACATAATTACAAAACAAATCATTTGTAATGCTGTACTATGGCTTGTGATGTGTGAGCTAATTATTTTGGCATTTTCTTTGGTTTATGCTGTTTTGAGCTTCATTTTATCCCAATGTTTAGCACTGTGTGTTGTGACCAGGCAGACAAGAAAATTAGGTGTTTGGTTTTTTTTTTTGCTGACATTTAACTATAACTGGCTAGAACCAAAGTTCAGTGTTCAAGAGAGTGCAATATTGACTTTGATCAAAGCGTTCTGTGCTGCCAATGACTTGCAAAATTCTAACTTTGTTCTAAAATAACTAGGAGTGAAGTAGTTTGAAAACCTGTGATTGGAAGACAAAATAAATACCGGTAAATCCCTGTGTGTAGCCCTACTTTAAGCTTAATAGCCCTTGGATATTACCCACATTTACTGTGGACCTCACTAGGACACAAGTGTTGATGAATAAATGAATGAATAATGCCAATTTGGACAATGACAGCTGCTGCTGTAATGAATTAATCCATATTTGATGGATGGTATATGCTACTTTTAGATCACAGTGACTATAGTTAGAGTATCAGTTTCTAGTGAGTAAGTAGATCAAGCCTCACTACTTTAGAAACCAGTCTTGTGCTTCTGCAGAACTGTTAACACCCTCACCTGCCACCACTCCCTTTCTCCTGCAGGCACCTGGAATCCATAAGTGTGCAGAGCAAGGTAGAGGGCTGTAAGTGCAATGTGCTGAGGTTGATGCCGCACACACACTGATCCATGATAACTGTCTTTTAGCAAGGCCCAGGCTGTCTCAGCAATTGGGGTCCGAGACCAAGCGTGACGGTTCAGCAAACTCCCAACAGACAGTAGGTAATGCAGAAGGTACTGGAATCAGATTAGTATTTAATTAAAAGCAAAAAAATTATAAACAGTCACCATAAAGTTGTCTGGAGAAATTCAGAACCCAAATCATTATAGGAAATCTAAATATGAAGCAACATTTTCAGTGATATGCATTACCTTGTGAGGATGCTCAAATGACACATGGAAGTTGAGTTGTCTTAGAATGAGGAGTTCACACTGTACCACGCTATCTCGCAGCCCCCAGAACTTCTCATCCAGCTCCAGTGGATCACTTCCTGGGCGGAAATATCTGCAGAAGACATAAATGTATGACAGATAACTGGAAGTGTCCTGGCCACAAATGATTACACTATTGTTGAGGCTACAGCCAGCAGTTGAAGAAACAGAACACCAGTTGTGTTAGTACATCCTTATGTGCCATTTTAAGCTTTCAAATTTTCAAACATTTCAAACAATTGATGTGTTCATGAATTTTTCATTTAACGCATGTTTTTACTTCAAGGCACTCATGGCTAAAAAGCTGATAATAAGTGTGCATTTACACTTAAGTGAAAAACACCTTTCCTCTCACCGGTAAAATGTTTTTACTGTAAATGGACAAAAATCCTGTTCAAATGTATAGTTTTCCATGTGTTCACATAGGTTTCCTCTGGGTTCTCTAATTTCCTTCCAAAAAAACAAAAAAAACATGAAGACAGATGGACTGTCTACATTTACTTGCCCTAAAGTATAAATAAATGTTTGCATGTACAGTATATGCTCATTGTGCCCTCCCGTGTACTGATGTCCCACCTGGGATGAACGTTCCCATCTTTGCACTCAATGTCTGCAGGTATGGATTTGGATCTACTACATCCCAGACCAAGATACAGTGGCTACTAAAGATGAATAAGGTGTCACGGTGGCGTAGTCGTTAGCAATGTGGCCTTGCACATCCAGGGTTGAGGGTTCAATTCCCAGCTAAGGTCTGCGTGCATGGGCTTTGCATGTTCTCCCAGTGCTTACTCTGGATACTCCGGTTTCCTCCCACAGTCCAAAGATACGCAGAATTGGCTAACTGGTGTTCCCAAATGGCCCTGCTGTGTGTGTGCATGTACACCCTGCGATAGATTTGCACCCTGTCCAGGATGTACCCCACTTTACCCCATCTCCTGGGATAGGCTCTAGGCCCCCAGAGACCCTGAACAGGATAAGCAGTATAGAAGATGAATTATATAGTTTTTGGAGGCAGCAAGATTGTTATGTGCCAAACCACTTCAGGTCACTTTTCTCTAAACATGCCTGACTTTTAGTGACACTCTTAGAAATCATAGAGCCCAACTATGATTCTCTAGCAGTCCAGGGATTTGAACTCGTAACCTTCCTGTCACTAGCATGCACTTGATGCCTGATGTACTTGCATATGAGTTGCATGTACCTGTGACAGACGTTGATAATGTCCCTTGTCCTAAGATGCTGTTCTTCAACTTTGCCCGCAAGGTAGATGCAGGACATAGCTACTAAGTATGGCTCGTAGACCTGTAAACTGGCAGTCTGGAAGAACTTGTGGTAGAGTGAACAGGCAGTGGCTACAGGAACAGACCGCATACCCAACTTTATTCCTGCAACCAAAAACACTAGTTAGTCTAAGGCTTAGAGAATAATGCTATTTTTTTATATACATCAGCTCTGTTTCAGCACTGAATTATCAAATTTTCTATAACAAAAATTTCTATAACAGCAGTGCTGAACCTAGTTATCTCTTTGATTCAAATGTAAGGTTTATATTAGTATGCCTATTCTAATACATCATCACTTCTATACTAACTACATACACAACGACTTGCATAACAGACATGTCACATAGCTGAACACAAATAATAAAAAGATTAAGAAAAAAATAAGAAACATATTATTGATATTATGAAGCTTTCACTAATATGGATTTAATTTAACATTCATTAAAGGAGTCTGGATCAGCACTCTTAAATGTCAGTAAGGTTTCTGCCTTGGGAAAGTTTGCAGGACAGAGAACTTCTTAGGAATATGACAGTCTGCAATTTTTTGGTTTGTTCACACCACGAGCGAGTACCAAAATGTTTTAAGATTCGCGCGCCGGTTGCTTTCGCCCTATACCCTCCCTCAGGTGCCTTAAAACCTGGCTGTATACAGTAATTCGCTATTGACGGTCTAGCCCCTGGAGACGAATTCTCGATGCACAATGCCGCTAATGTCAAAATAGACGATGAGAATGCATTCGAGGTGCAGACCTGCCTCGCCTTTTTCGGTCATGGAGATAATGGGCTCTTCCACTGTGAAGATTGTTGCTCTGTCTCAGGATCATACCCATACCAGTAATGATCCTCGAGATGAAGGATGGGTCATCCATGGTGCACTGATGGAGTTCTTGGCAGACTTTGATGCAATGTTCCTTCTGATCCTGAGTCAGCAGCCAGGGGAACTTGGCAGCAACACGTTGTGCTTAAATCACATATAAGGATTGCCTGTACTGTTAAGTATGTCATACTGTTGCCGAATTTTTTTTTACATTTTCGGAAGTTGAGCTCATTGAAGGTCTTTCTGATATCTCTTCGTTTTCCAGTGATGTTCTTCCCTCTTAAAGCATGGGTGCCACTTAAAACACCTTGTGGCAGCATTGCCGTAAACTTGCCAAATCATGTCAAAGGTCTGTGGTAGATTTGCCCGGTTTCATGCAGAATTTCCCTTTCCCTCTTTGTTCTAACTTGCTGTCCATGATAAAATAGTAGATGGGGTAACACATGTGGACAGAATAGCACCAGTTGCACAGCTCCTGCTGAACACAGGACAGTCTTTTGGCACACTGACTTATGGTAGGTCCTCCTGGGGAGTTACTTTTTGAAACTTTTTAATACCACCTCATATTAACTAGAAAAAGAAAGAGAGCCTGGTGAAGGAGTGAATGATTACAAGAAGTAACCTGACTGGCTGAAGTTTATCAACATTACACGTAACTAGAAAGGTTAAGAAATATGAAGAGTCATTCATAAATAAACTAAAACATGTTGTTGTTGTTGTTTTTAGTCTTTTGGGTGCTTATAGCGAACCATCTGATCTGCACACAACCTGGCACAGGTTTTACACCAGATGCCCTGCCTGATGCAACCCTCACATTTTATCCGGGCCTGGGATTCAAAAAGACTTAAGGTGTGAGAATCGAACCCTGGCCTTCCGCATGGCAGGCGATCGTTGGAAAATCACAATGCATGACCTCATTTCACAATTATGAATTAACATTTCTACATTATGAGATGTGGATTTCATAATAATAAAACAGTAAGTCATTATTACTGACAGAGGAAGAGAGAGAGAGAGAGAGATCACAGAGAGTTAATCATAAATATGAGACCCAGATCCCATAAAGATGAGCTAGTAAGTCGTATTATAAGTTAAGTTCTGTTATCTCCCTTTGGTGGATGCAAAGCCGCTGTAGTATAAGTGAAATAAAACACGTCGTGTTTTATTCCGAAACACAATGGCACGTTTGTACACGTAGTAACCACTAAAATAATTTGTGAGAAGGTTGAAGCAGGTACCAGTCTCTAGGATGAACCGACAGACTCGGAAGTGTGTTTTGGTTTCGTTACTGGAGTCTCCTGCAGCTGTAGCGTTACAGTCCACGCCGTCCACGTGTGCAGAACGTGACGCCTGCATGATGAGCTGCAAACAGGACCTGGAGCTGTACTGAATAAAATGATTACATTTAATTTAGTAACTGCATTGTACATGTGGACAGAAGTCTAGCTTAAGCAGTAAATATGCCAGGAGTCCTGAGCTCTTCATTACGGGCAGTATCATACGATATACCGTCAACTTTAACCACAAGAAAGCGCAGTGAACAAAAATACAGGGATTGTATTACTATGTACTGAAGGTATAAAAGTACAGGAACCGTCTCCTATGTGTGAGAAAAATGTCTGGGTTGCCAGGTCTGTGCAAAAAAAAGAAATTGACTGGCTGAACAAATTAACTCCGCAAAATCAACTCAAAATTTTACCAAAAAAATCTACGAACAAAATTCATTGTACAAACAAAGGAATTTTCGTTTTCTCCTACATCTAATACAATTCATAAACATTCATATAAATTTTTTCTTTGAAATCATATATATTATCTTGTTAAATTATTTTAAGTTCCTCATGTAATATTTTCGTCATATCTTAAACACCAACACACCACAAACATGCGAAGCTTGTGCGTTTGCTATACAATCACTAAAACAATATAAAATGACAAACTGACATTTTAATTAACAAATTACCTGTCACCGTTAAATAATGTAACATTTCTGCGGTTAAAAACTTGTATTTTTGGCAACCCGTCATAAAACGAATCTCAATGGATGACGTCACCGGATTTTCTTACTCGACTGAAATAAGCGAATGCATGTAGACCCACCAATTACCTATAGCGCCACCTGTCGTAAGGAGTATAGTTTTTTTTTAATTTGTACGCAATAAAAGAAAAAAAATCCAAGCCATTCTTTCTTTCGTAATATCGAAAGTGGCATATGTTACATCTGACAACAAATCCAATAATAAAATTTTACATATGGTATTTTTTATTTCATCTTTTTCATATTTTATTTTTTATTTCATCCTTTACGGTGTTCGAACACCGTAGTGACGGAAGATTTCATTGGTTGACGTTTGTTGGTCTGGTTGCTAAGAAACGAGCGTTGCTCTGTGTAAATTAAAATGTCGTCGAATTTCTCCGCAAACCAGGTAGCTAATATATTTAAAATAATAATAATATATCCCAGGATGCATGTGGTAATTTTGAGAAGTTTCTTTACTTCCTATTACGAGTTACATTTAACATATTTTTAAATAACTTCAATTGTTTGTTTGTTTGCTTGTTTTTTCAGTATGAAAACGCTTTCAAGTCGAGTAGACTCCAAAACTGGACGGTACCCAAGCGTTACAAAGAGGTACGTTCGCGTGATCGGTTAAGATAAATAACTACAAGTAAAAAAAACTTATTATTTTGGATGTCTGAATATGATAACAATCTCAATATGTTGTTTCATTATATTATCCTGTGTAATATCTACACTGATTATCCATTATGACCACCTGTTTAATATTGAGTAGGCAGTGTCCCCCATTTCGCCACCAAAGCAGTGATGCACTTGGTATACTGACACTTTTCTATCACAACCAGCATTAACCTTTTTCTTAAGTTTGATCTACTGTACACTAGCGCATGGGCCACCCTTCACTCCCCATGTGCATCAGTGAGCCTTTGCCACTCATGACATTGTCACCATTTTTCTTCCTTGGATTACTTTTGTTAGGTCCTGACCACTGCAGACCAGGAACATCACACAAGAGCTGAGTTCCTCTGTCACACACTCCTTTGTCACAATTTGGCCCTTGTCGAACTCACTTAAATCCTTATGCTTGCCCAATATGCATGCTTCCAACATATCGACTTCAGGAAAAACAAGGTTCACTTGCCCAATATATCCCACCCACTTCAACTGCCACTGTAACAAGATATTGAAAATGTAGCTACTGTGGTAAGGGCCAAATTGTAATGGCTGGCAAACTCGTTCAGCAACTTCAAAACTGCAGCTCTTGTGGGATGTCCCCAGGCTGCAGTGGTCAGGACATATCAAAAGTGGTCCATAGAAGAAAAACCGGTGAACTGGCGACAGGGTCATGACAGCCAAGGCTTACTGATGCAGATGTGGAGTGAAGGCTGGTCGTGTAGTCTGATCCAATAATACAGCTACTGTAGCTCAAATTGAGGAAAAGGTTAATGCTTGTTCCAATACAAGTGTGTCAGAACACATACAGTAGGTCATTACTTTTTTGGTGGCAATAGGGGGACCTACTTAATATTAGGGAGGTGGTCATAATGTTTTGGCTGATCAGTGACTCGTTTTTGTTTTAGAAACCGTCACCAGTAGAGGGCCACACTGTGTTCATAGCCACAGACAGAGGACACCTGCTTCCTGGGGTGAAGGTTTGAGATAAATGATGCGAGATGCACATTTATAATGTAAAGTAAACACACTGCATAGGCTAGGGGAAATCACATTTAGTCCTTGACAGTTTTTTTATTTCTCTGATTTAAGACACTAGTTATTTATTAGTCTTATTGTAATTCAAATTGTGCTGAAATAAGACCTTCCACTGCTAGAACTGATGACTAGGAGCTTGATGGCAGCCTCATAGATCCAGAGTTCAGTCATGAACTCGGGTCACTGTGTCCATGTAGGGTTTCCATCTAGACTCTCCCATTTTCCCCTTCCATCTCAGGTGTATGTCCTTCTCATTCCATGTATTCCAGAGGTAGGCTCTGGATCTCCTATGGTCCTGACCAGGATAAAGCAGGTCCTGGAAATCATTCATTAATGAATAGGATCACACTTTATATATTTGTTATTGTAAATCATTTGGTTAAACATTTTGCTGTAACATAGTCTAATTTCTATTCAACATATTTCTGTCAGCGTGGAAGTTCCTGGACCTCATTCCAGGGCACCTGGGACTTACCAAAGCATATCCCTCCAGTTCAAATTAACCCTACAGCACGCTCACAGGAGGGTCAGGAGCGCCTCAGGGCATGGGGGCAGACCCAGCGCCTGGTTCCATCAGCCAATGGCAAAGTAAAGGAATCCAATGAAAACAGCAGGACACCACAGTTAGAGGTACATATTTGTGCCAATCCATTTATGCTGTTGTTGCTAGTGTGAATACTGTTCACATTAATTTAAATAATCACTAAATTGTTTCAGGGCACTAGTACCCATCATCAGCATGAGGAAATTTCTGTGACTGCTGCTGCTCCTGGTGAACCTGAATTGGAAAGGACCATATCACAAGCCAGTCAAGATCAATCTAGACCAGCAACTCAGCAAAGCGAAGTTCAATCTGGACCTGCAACTCAGCAAAGCCCAGTTCAGTCTAGACCTGCAACTCAGCAAAGCCCAGTTCAGTCTAGACCTGCAACTCAGCAAAGCCAAGTTCAGTCTAGACCTGCAACTCAGCAAAGCCAAGTTCAGTCTAGATCTGCAACTCATGAAAGCCAAGTTCAGTCTAGATCTGCAACTCAGCAAAGCCCAGTTCAGTCTAGACCTGAAACTCAGCAAAGCCAAGTTCAGTCTAGACCAGCAACTCAACAAAGCCAAGTTTGATCTAGAACAACTCAGTAAAGCCATGCTGAGTCTCAACAAGCTTCAACACAAAGCCAGACCAAGTCCAGAATACTGGCACAGGCCAGCCAAGCTTAGTCCAAACTAGCAATCAAGACTAGTAGAGCAGCCATTGTTACTACAAAGCAGTGTAATGATTGTATGATGACTT
>JAOVVA010000019.1:10180935-10213021 GCA_028565275.1 Leiocassis micropogon
TTAGTCCAAACTAGCAATCAAGACTAGTAGAGCAGCCATTGTTACTACAAAGCAGTGTAATGATTGTATGATGACTTCCAGATTTCCACTTCAAAAAACTAGAATACATATTCAGCCTGTAATAGTGGTTGTCTTTTGATTTATCATGAAGTTAAAAAATTAAAATTATTGATGCATATCTGATTTTGTATATATATCGAGAGGCAAAATATGCATATGGTGACATACAGGAACATCTCAATAAATTTAAATATAATCAAAAAGTTGATTTATTTCAGGAATTCTATTTACAAAGTGAAACTCATATATTATATAAATTCATTACACACAGACTGATATATTTCAAGTGTTTATTTCTTTTCATTTTGGTGATTATGGCTTGCAGCTAATGAAAACCCAAATGTAGTACCTCAGAAAATTGGAATATTACTTAAGACCCATAAAAAAAAGGATTGACACTGAAAGGTATGAAAAGTATGAACTTTCAGGGCTCCTTTTGCCTGAATTACTGCAGCAACGTGGCGTGATATTAAGGCGATCAATCTGTGGCTCTGCTGAGGTGTTATAGAAGCCTAGGTTGCTCTGATAGCGGCCTTCAGCTCTTCTGCATTGTTGGTTCTGGCGTTTCGCATCTTTCCCTTAATACCCCATAAATTCTCTATGGGGTTTAGATCGGACGAGTTTGCTGGCCAATCATGCACAGGGATACAATGGTCCTTAAACCAGGTATTAGTACTTTTGGCAATGTGGGCCCATGTCCTGCTGAAAAATGAAATCAGCATCTGAATAAACCTGGTCAGCAGAGGGAAGCATAAACTTCCTGGTAGAGGGCTACGCTGACCTTGGACCTGATAAAACTCAGGTGACCAACAGCACTAGATGACATGGCTTCCTAAACCAGTGTGCAAACTTTATACTGGACCTCAAGACATTTGGATTCGGTGCCTCTCCTCTCTTCCTCCAGACTCTCGGACCTTGATTTCCAAATGAAATGCAACATTTACTTTCATCCAAAAAGAGTACTTTGGCCCACTGAGCAACAGTTCAATCCTTTTTTGTCTTTAGCTTAGGTAAGATGCCTCTGAAGTTGTCTTTGGTTCAAGAGTGACTTGACACAAGGAATGCGCCAGTTGTAGCCCATGTCCTGGATACATCTATGGATGGTGGCTCTTGAAGCCCTGATTCCCGCTGCAGTCCACTCCTTGTGAATCTCCCCCAAATACTTTAATGGGCTTCATTTCACAATCCTCTCAAGGCACATTTTTTCCTTTTAACTTAGGATAACATTTAACTTTCCCTTAATGTGCTTGAATAGAGCACTCTGTGAACAGCTAGCCTACTGAACCAGACTGAGAGACCTTTTAAAGGCCCAAGAAACCTTTGCAGGTGTTTTGAGTAAATTAGCTGATTAGAGTGACACCATGAGTCTCCAATATTGAACTTTTTCACAATATTCTAATTTTCTGAGATATTGAATTTTGGGTTGTCATTAGCTGTAAGCCATAATCATAAAAAAAAAAAAAACACTTAGAACAGTCGGTGTGTAATAAATATAATATGAGTTTCACTTTGAATTAAATAAACTTTTAGATGATATTCTGATTTAATGAGATGCACCTATATACCTACTCCGGTTTTTAATATAAGCATCCTGCATGCTTTTTGTGTTGAAAAAGTGAGCAGTTGGGTAAGAAGTGAACAGGATCAGAAAACCATCACAAGACCTGCAACAAAAGGATGTGATATCCAACTGTTTAGGAATAGTTACCATAAATCATAAATGGAAGTAACAAGCAAACATAAAAAGTAAGGTGAAAATAAATGAAATAAATTTGAGACATAAAACCAAAATAAATTTGATGTTTAAAGTTCAACATTGTCATAAAAATAGCCAGTATGCCATTTAATCTGCCAACATAATTTATTTAGCTATATAATTTATATGCTGAATGGAAATGTATTACATAAAGCATTAGCACACCTGTAATCCCTCAGGAACAGAGCATCAACTAATGTCACTAGTCATCGGTAAATCGCTTTAATGCCCAGAAGCTATAATAATCCATGGGAATGTGGAGATGTCACCAGTAGCAGTACTCAAGGGTCCTTGTCAAAGCTTCAAACCAGCAGTCTGCTGATTATAGTACAATCAAGATCTTACTTTAAATTATTACAATGTGCAGCATCTCTATCCTAGAGCTGCAGTGATATATATTGAGATTAAATCTTTAGGAGCTGTGACAAGTGAAATGCTTCTGGACATTTTGATACTCTATTATTAAGGTTCCTTTTGTGAAGTTGCCTACAGAATAGAACAGATTGCTCTAGATGATATGGACTCATACAGATATGTGATTTAATAATAAAAAATAAAGTCACAACTTTAAACAACTGGGAAATTTGTTGTGAGACAATGATGCTCTTAGTTATTATACTGTATACTGCAATTACTATATTACTAAACATCTCGTACAAAACTACTGTATTAAATAAATATATTAGTGTCTTGCAAATATGGTATAAAGAAAGAGGTTTTTGGGACACATGCTAATAAGGTAAGATGTGTGTACCTATTAATACACATACAGATAAAGAGACTATAGGTAATTCTGTTTAAGCCATTTAATAGACTGTGCTGATGAATAAATTAATATTAGGTTCATCACATGTATATCTAATTTCCTATATTTAATAAAGGCGTCATAAAAAAAGAGGTCTGTTAACTCATTGTTTAAGGTCTATATGCAGGTCTTTCTTACATTACTTTATAAATAGATCAGCTACAATGCTAACAGGTGAACTGAATAACAGTGTAAACTGGTGACAGGGTCATGGCCATCCAAGGCTTATTTATGCATGTGTGGAGCAAAGACCAGGCTATCTTGTCTGAGCTGAAAAAAAAAAGGTGGGCAAGATAGAAATGTACAGTATCAGGACACCCACTGAATCACAGCCTGCCATGTATGGGGCTTAGCAGGCTAAGATTACCCAGCAGGCAAAGATTACCCAGATCTCATTCCGAACAACAATCCATGAAATGCACCAGACAAATAAGCCCAATCCATGGAGTGCCCATAAAAACCCACAGTGCCCAAAGGATCTGCCGTTAACATCACGGTGCCAGACTACACAGCGCACCCAGAGGTCTTGGGGAGTCATACCCTGAGGGGCCAGGTAGGTGAACCTACACAATGCTGGGCTTAATGTTTTGGGGGTTTTAATTTTATGGCTGTTCGGTGTATTTAAGTAAAAGGCTGGTAGCTTCAAATTGGGGAGGGGGTGGAGCGTGAAGAGGGGGAGAGTGAAAGAGAGAAAGAGAGAGAGAGACTATTACCAACATAGTTGGAATGAAGTACATTCAAATAATCACTTTTCTGATATTGCCAGATACAATAATAAAAAAAACAAACTTAAAATGTGCTATATACCCTCTGTGAGAAGACAGCACATCTAAAACACCGACCATTTTACAGCAGTGTTAAGGTTCACAACAGAAATAGATTACACAGTTTAATATTTGAAAATCCATCCTCATTAGTGTGTATAGTACCAGGGAGAATTTTTTTCAAATTAGAAATATGTCATATTTTTGCACATGGCAAATTTCTGCTGGGGTATTTTAGAGTTTATGCCCATTGCTATTGCAACAATAACAATAAATTAAATGCAGCAAGACTTTCCTTGAGACCTGCAATTAAATAGTGTACCAAACTATAACTCTTATCACTTTAACAAATCTACTATAAAATATCTAACTCACTATTATATGTTATAATGCTAAAAAAAAGACATAAAAAAAGCTGAAATGGTTGATTTGTCAGCTATTTAGCTTATACTTATGATTGTCTAACCAAAAAGTCATCTGACAAGAATGGATATTCCTGATTATACTTGAACATAAAAAGTATTTTTTGACCCCCTAAGAAAAAGTACCTTTAGATTAATTTATAACTAAAACTAAAGCACAAACCTGTGCAAACACAATGAGTGGCACACTTCCATAGCAAGACCAAAAATAGAACACAGTGATAAGAGTCTGCTCAAGCACAAGCTCACAAAGCTGCATGGTGATGAGAAATAAGAGCAGCAGCTATTGAAAGCATTAAGTAGCCTACTACTCTGATACACAAGAGTGCATTAATATACTTGTCTTTGAGATTAAGAACATATGTAACCAAAACTGATTTTAGAGTGAGAAAAGGCACAAAGAGACATGACCCACAGGCTGGCTGGATAAGCACACAGGACTAGTTCTGGTGCAAATGTCTCTACAGCACAATCACATGTGAGCACATAATTTTCATTAATGCTTAGCTCAGATCACACTCGGATGAGTTCCGTGGCAAGGAGATCGTCAGGAAAAGGGACAGCAGAGGTCTGTGCAAATGACACCATGCCAGTGTAGACATTCAGTGCAATAACTGCAACTTACCTGCAAGCTCACCTCAGTGCAAAACTCAATGATATTAAAGAGGAAACAAAGCAAACTGGCACAGTACAAAATTCATTGGTCATGCCAACTGCTTTATGGACTATGTCAATGTCATGAAATAATTCACTGTTTCATGGCAGCTTTCTGACCAACTTCTGAACTCCTGTTGGTTACTTTTAGGTGACCCTCCTCTAATTTGACAGCTTGAGTGGACTGCCTTTCCAGTGTTCCCTTGTCTTTGTCTCTGTTGTTGGGTCTCGCAGCAGGATAAGAAGCATTTTTTGGGAGTGCAGGCTTTTTAGGAGGAGGCTGAGGATCCTCCCCGATGTTGACGCTCAGATTGGTGTACAGTGGCTCTAAAGCTTTGGACAGGAGGTGGTAAGTGAGCGAGTTGAGTCCATCTGATCTCCAGTTTAATCTGGTGTGCTTCAACAAGTCAAACCTGTGAGCAAATCAGAGAAAAGGGATGAGCGAGAGACGGAAAACAGACGCACAGAGCGCTAGGATATTGAAATCTAAATGAATAAGATACATGAGACTGGCTAAAACATTCCGATGTAGAGGTGTGTGCAGGACTAAAGGAATCCTGATCAATCATGCCCACTCCATCCCATGCAGTTCTTAATTTTGGTACCATCTAAATGGATTCTGTTTCCGAAAATATAAAGAACCACCACAATACTTACCAGGATACTAAACCAGTTACTAAGAATGAATGAATAAATGCTGTTAACACATTAAACAGTGCTATGTGAGCACCCAATTTGTGCCCTTGCTTCCCATGAGCTTCATACAGTGCCTTGCAAATGTATGCACTTTATAAGTATCCTTTATTTTATCCCTGACCTATCTGATGTGTTCCTTGGGCTTCATGATGCTATTTGTTCACTAATTTCTCTAACAAACCTCTGAGGGCTTCGCAGAACAGCTGTATTTGTACTGAGATTAAATTACACACAGGTGGACTCTATTTACTTATTAGATGACTTCTAAAGGCAATGGATTTTAGTTAGGGGTATCAGGGTAAAGGGGTCTGAATACAAATGCATGCCACACTTTTCAGATTTTCCCTTTTAAAGAATAAAAAAAACAACAACGATTTAGCATTTTCCTTCCACTTCACAAGTGTCACTTTGTGTTGGTCTATCACATAGAATCCCAATAAAACACATTTTATCTTTTTCTTTCAGCTGCTCCAGGCAAGGGGTCTCCGGAAGCAACCCTCTTATTTTACCCGAGCTTGGGACCGGCACTGCATCCAGTCGCTGGGGTTTGGGCACTGGCTAGGAATCGAACCTGGGCCGTCTGCATGACAGGCAGGACACCTACCACTGAGCCACCAGTGCCCATATTTATGTTTTTGGTTGTAACATGACAAAATGTGGAAAAGTTTAAGGGGTATAAATATTTTTGCAAGGCACTGTATGTAAACACTTGCTCCCACTCAAATGAAAGTCAAAAACCAACCACTCCCACATAGGATCCTAGTCCATATGCACACCACTAGTTAAAAGGCATGATTACCTTCTGGGGTTCTGCTCATTACCCCTGTCCCCCTTATGCTTAATCATCTTATAATGGCCGACGGCCACAGGAGGGCGCACTATCTTCATCCCAGATAGACGGACTCTGAGGAAACAGACCGTACATAAGAAGTAGAAACGTAATAATGCAGAAGCAACAGGAGAGTCGATGCATGCTGTAAAATGAATGTTGTACTAAAAATAAATAGAGAAATGAATAAGGTTCTTATCTGTGGAGAAAACTGTAGCCTACAACAACAATGAAGGGAATGTCAAAACGTACAATGGTCAGAGCTACGAAATAATGCTTGCTGTTTTTTTCCTTCATTGGAAAAGGTGCGATTTTGTGAGATATGTTACTCATTTCAAATGATTAGCTGTAAAAACGAGATGGAAACTTACTTCAGATTCCTTTCTTCTGAATCCCGCCGGAGTCATCTGTCTCATTAAAACTGGCAAAATAGAATCTAAAATCTCTCTAAAAAAAAAAAAACACCTTTTCCAATATCATGGCCAGGAAAATACATCCATACACTAGCAAGCCCAACACTACCAGGGCCAGGGAGCAGATACATTTACACTCACTGACCACTTTATTAGGAACACCTTTCCCCCAGCTTATTCATGCACATTCACAATGGGAGGCCGGCAGGAATTACGTGATCCAATCATGTAAACATGGAACCAAATACATTGCTTCCAACACTAGGCTAAATTGAGTCTGTTCTGAGAGCAAAGTCAGGTTTTAACCTAATACTAGTATGGTGTTCCTAATTAAGTGAAGAATAGACATGGAAGAGGAAGCAAAACAGTTTCCTGAGACTAAGACTATTCCTTTTTTTCCAACACACTCCATTCTACATATTCCAAGGAATGGAGGATTCAAAAAAAAAAAGTAGGAAGAAGCAAAAGTTGAACCTTGAAACTTGCTCGTCATACATGTGTGTACTTACTGACCCTTCCAGTGGCTATGCAGGAGTGATCATGGAGAAGTGAAGAGATGCAGTGGTAAAGGGCATGGTGATGAGAGGGTCAGTGAGAGCGGAATGTTACAAGAGATGGAAAAGACAGACAAAACATGCAGCACTTTCACACTTTTTTTTTTTTTTCCACATGATGCGTTTCTCATATGGTTGTTGAGAGTGCATGTTCAAGAGGCTTGGTCCTCACCGTGCAGCAATGTCATCATCCTCTCCTCCCCAGCCCCAGTACTGATTTGGGAAACCATTCATCTTGAGATACTGATCTGGAGTGATCGCAGAGACTCCACCAAAATATTGAGGGTATGGAAGTCTACAGGGGGAAAAGGTTGTTCAAAACATTCTCTTATTTGTGGTGATGTCATACAGCAAGCCTTCTACAGTAAATGCGCTACCTGTATCTGAACTTGTCCATAGCCACAGAAAGGTGCGTGGGGTACTGTGGGTGGCAAGTGTAGGTGTTGTGGTCATTTTCTGGAAGCAGGTCCACATCATGGAGGAAGATACAACCCCAATCCTCCTCCTTCAGAGCTTCCCGAACACCCACGTTCAGTAGTTTTGCGCGGTTAAATGTTGAGTTTCCTGACTGACAACAAAGAAGCACAAAAGAAAAAGATGCTTCGAGAATCTGATAGCAAGGTAAACTAAATTAACAGTTACCAAAAGTTTACTGAGGGTTACATTGAGCAAAGACATAAATTCATCATATAGTCATAGTGAATGTGTGTGTAATGAAGAAACCTGGTGTACAATGTAGATGCCATAGTGTATCTGCTGTCTCTGCAGGAAGGGGTGCAGATGGTAGAGGAGTGCTCGCAGGTGGCTCTGCCGGTTCCGGTAGGGGACCACGATAGCAGTGTGGTGCCTAGGTTCACAGTCTGGAGGACGGTAATGGCCTCCTGGTGTCACCAGAGGGTTCTTCTCTTTTATTTCCTCCAGGGATAAGGGGGAGGACAGGTGCACCGACACAGGACCCACTAACACAAAGCAAAAGAACAAAGTTAAAAAAAAAACATGTGTGGCTGGTTTCCTCATTATTCCATGACAAATTTAGGAGATAAAAGGTCAGGATTTTTTCAAAATGTTGAATTTGTATCTGATAACTGTTCATTTAAACAGCCCAGAGGAGTGTAGATGTAAGTGAAGGATCTCATCATTAGGCTGAAAAAAAAAAAAACAGGCATATCCTGGACATTAAACGTTAAACCATATAAACCTCTACTATCACAGTTCTGGAACAAGAGTCTTTGGACAGATCATGGCAAGATTAACTTTTAACAGAATAACTAGAAAAGTATGGAGAAGGAAAATAAGGGCTCATGTCGCAAAGGATACCACATCCAATGTTAAACTGCAATGTTATTGCATGAGCATATGTGACACGTCACATCAGGTATCAGGTAGATCCATTTTAATACCAAGTTTATTAATGTATCATGTCCGTTTTTTTATGAGATATGGCCAGTGCCATATGTGAGGCCAGTGTGAGTTTGTTTTCAAGAGACCCTCAGCCTCAATTTGACACCAGGATTTCAGTGCTGCCCCTAAAAATAACTTCAACCATGTGGTTTTATAGTGGGAAAAAAATGTTTTCTTAAGTTCATGAGTTCCAGAATTCAGTCGTTGACTGCAAATGATTTGCATCCATGTATTGAAAAAAAAAATCTTTAAATTTCTAGTGAGTGAATTAGTTAGTTAGTTAGGTACCACCATAAAAAAAAAAACATTAATTTCCCTTCCAGAGGTATTGTTGTAATGCGAAAAATAAACCACTGATGGAAAAACCTGTTCTTCAGTACATTCAGGTCATCAGCTGACCCCATTCATTGGTAACATAATGTTAATAAATGTAGACCTGACCAACAGAAGCAACCACAAATCATAACTTTGTCCTCACAGACTTGTAAGGTAGGCACTAGGCATGGTGGGTGCATCACCTCTCTTCTTACCCTTTCTGACCACTCTGGAACAGACCGCAGAGAACATCTGCACTCATCAGACCACATGACCTTTTTCTAATACTCCATAGTCCATTCTTTACACTTCCTAGCAAATTGAAGGCTTTTTTCCGATTAACCTCACTGATAAATGGTTTTCTTAAACGTACACAGCTGTTTAGTCCAATCCCTTGAGTTCTTTTTGCATTGTTCTTGTGGAAATGTTCTCCTCCTTTTACTGTTAAACATACCCATGGGATCTACTTTGATTTTAAGAAATGTTTAATTAAAAATAAATGGAATTAAAAAATGACTGCAAACCTGAAACCTTCTGAACTTTATTAAAGAGGGACTCACCAAGCAGTGGTGATGGTAGCAAGCAGCCCCTGAGCTGCTGCTCTGGTCTGCTGGGGTGAGGGGGCAGCAGGGCACCGAGCTGGCTGAGGTTGGTGTAGACGTCATGCGGCCGAGAGTAGTCAAATTCAGGTTCCGAGGAGTGCACCAGCACAGAGACAAGGCCACGGAAGCCTCCCAAGGAGAAATAGAGAACAAATGCAAACTGGAAGCCTACCAGCAGAGCTAGAGTACAGGGAGAGTCCAGGGCTCGGCCACAGCACAGCATCACGGCACTAAGCACAGACAAGGAGTTCAAAGGAAAAAAAAGAACGGTATCAAGGTAGAAGAAGGAACATTGGCAGAGGAAGGTCAGTCAGTTAATGATCATTAGAAAAGGTGGGGTAAAGGACATGTTAAAGAGAAAACGGAAGAAGTAAGGAAGAAATGAGCAGGAAGATAAAAGTTAGAGAGGAAGGCTAATGCTCATGCTGGTGAAGTATCTATTTCTAAGATTAACTGACAGCCCTGGATTATTGTTAACTGGCCACTGTTAAATGACAGTTAAATAACACTGATAAATTCAGGAAGACATTAAAATCTCAAGACTGCTGTGTATATGCTGTATGCATAGGAAGAAAATTATCTGCACTCTGGCTGTTTTAAAAAAGACATATAATTTTTAGACATAATCTCCCTGCTTTTCAATACACTTTGTCCATCTGTTAACAAGCTTTCATATTCCCTCATTATGAAATGTTTTATGCTGAGCTGCTAGCCACGAATGCACCGTTGTCTTCTCTTCTTCATCAGAAGTAAATCTTTGGCATCGTAGGCCTGCTTTCGGGGGAACAAACAGGTGAAAGTCCAATGGAGCAAGTTCAGCACTATAGGGAAGATGCTGCAACACCTTAAAATAAAGTTTTTGCAGAGTGTTGACAGTGTGGGCAGAAGTGTGCGGATGTGCATTGTCCCGAAAGATCATAACACTATTAGAGTATCTGTCCAAATTTTGTTCATGCTCTTCTGTGAGTTGTTTTCGACACCAGGTACACCCTCAGACCACAAAAAAACGAATCACTGCATGCTACTCTTCTTTGATGCAAATCATAAGTGGGGCATCCATTTTTGCTCTCACCACAGTTACAAATGAACTCATGTAACACGTTCACACCTGCACAGCAGTGCCTGGGGAAACGCACTTGAATGGAAAACACTGAGAAGACCAACAGAAGTTTGAATATAACCAGAGGGAGGATACTTTCGACTCATAATCCTTTACTCTCATATAATTAAACCTTTGGAGGGAGTCATTAAAGGTTTATGCAAATACATGCATGAATTCCCCAGTGAAGGTGTTTAAATTAAACTTTGAAATAGTTTAATTTGAATTAATTGAAAAAAATTTGAGTAATTATTTTATCAGAGATAAAAGAGTAAAGGGGTATTTTTAACAGTACAGATTTGTGTTGGTCTGATTGCGAACTGATGCAGTATAAATAAATAAATAAACCTTAAAGCAAGTGCAAGACTGGAAGAATAAGAACAGACTTGGAAAGATATTTGTCCATGTTCCTCTCACTCTTAGACATTTATTTATAGTTTTTAAATAATACACTAGAGCTCTTTTTTAAAGCAAAAAAAAAAAAAAGCTTATCTAATTGTTGAGTAATATGAATGAGATTTAGGAATGTAAAGAATGACACTGTACCTGTGCTCTCAGCCACACTAGACAGAGAGCTCAGCCTCGTCCTCCTCTGGCACACAACCAAACATTCTACACCCTGCACAACCTGTAATAAAAATATTAATAATAATAATAATAATAATAATAATAATAATAATAATAATAATAATAATGATAATGATGGTGATGGAGGAAAAAAATGTAATAGTAAAAACAGTACTAAATCTTTAGCTGAAAAAATAAAGAAATGTTCATGTTGAATGAAAATGATTTTTTTCTGAACTCGCCTCTTTACGCGCCGCTTCTCAAATCCAGCCCGAGGTTCCCGTAACGGCCCTCATCCGAGGCCAGATCATCAAAAGCTGTGATTTTACCGGTTGTCGGTGATCATGTCGCCAGCAGAACAGACCCGTACGCACACATACGTCGGTCCGCACATCCTAGCGGGTGAAAGTGCGGCTGCTCAGGCGTCCGTGCGCGGCGTGCGGAGAGAGAGCTGCGCGCTGACCGCCATGTTGATGAAGCAGCGCAGTGACGCGCCTTCATTCATTGAGCGAGAAGCAACAGCGCAGCAAAGCTCAGCCAGTGCGCCACATGCCCGGCACAGCGGCGATACAGGTCGAGAGCGATTCTTAGCTACTTCAAACGCGTGTCTTCCCGCATGCATGCATTATTAATTGCACTGTATAGCTCCACTGTTTTCCACTGTTGGGCCTGATGCATACGCGCGTGTACACATTTCCCACGCGCACATCTGGATTGATCAAAAATAACCTTGATGTGGAAACGTCACGAGTAGTCTCCACTATGCGCCTGCAGCAGGTGTGTATGCAAACATGCGCGGACTTGAGCGACTCCAGTGGTGAAGTAGAAAACTCGCATTTATTCATCGTCGTCTATATGACTTTAATCTGAAAGTCAGGGTCGCTGGGGCCCCGGAGCCTCTCCCAGGAGACTTAAGGCACGAGCCACGGTACACCCTGGACAGGGGGGAAATCGATCGCAGGGCACACACACACACACATACACACTCAATGGGACGGCCAATTAGCTTAATCTGGGTGTTTTTGGATTGTGGGAGGAAACCCACCAGGCACTGGGAGAACATGTAAGCTCCATGCGCACAGACAGAGGGGCGGGAATCGAGCCAGGACCCTGGTGGTGCGAGGTGACAGTGCTAACAACTACGCCACTGAGACACCCTCACATTTACTATGTTATAAAACACCCAGATATAAATATATATGTTCTAATAGTTATCACTTTTTTCTTTGTGTGTGTGTGTGTTTTTGGGGGAGGGTGGCTTGGCTTGGCTAGCAGATGAGGGACTGACAAAGGGAAGGAAAAAATGGTACCACTGGAAGACCTAAATATGTCAAAACCCATTATCATAATACAATGCAGTGTATACTGTGTAATATGTTCTTTAAAGCATCTGAGCTGCTCTTTAGGGTTAATGTTGAGCTTTCTGTTTGAATTTTGGCGGTGTGAATAAAGCAGCATGACAGAGCATCTGCTCTGCATTGTTCCTTGCTGAAGACGTACAGTATGTAGTAAATGTATAATATTAACACTACTATAATCTCTGCAGGTTATTGTTTTTGTCAAGGTTCTGCCATTCTCTGTTGCTTTTGTAGTGTCATTATTTCTTGACAAATTGCACACACCTACCTTCTTGTTCCATCTTGTAGGTGTACATTTAGAGACTGCAGTTTATCTTTTCTATAAAGAATTTCTAATAATAGATGACCCTTGTCCCAAAATAATACCTGGTCATTTGAGCTTCCTTTCTGGTCTACAGTCATCACCTGAATATCACACAGCATGTTTACCTGATAAAATATAGCTAGACAGTATCTAGATATATGCAGTGCTTTATACACACACACACACGCACATATATAGCTTTATTTTTTCAAACTGATGTGTGTGTGTGTGTGTGTGTGTGTGTACATGCACGTGTGTATTTTTTCTTTTTTCCTGTATTTTCTATTGTTTATGTAGTGTTTTTCAAACTGACATGGTGTGTGGATGTATACAGTATATAAATGTACATTTTTAGACCATTATCAAGTCATAAAGAATTTTATTTTATTCTCAAAATGCAGCAGATAAGCAGAGCACAAGAACGGATAGGTTCAACCCATCCAGAACTTTCATTTGGAATATGAAAAGGCAATGTGCAAAACAGCTCCAGGCTCAGTAAAGACACTGAATGGACATATGGGGCTTGGGGGGGTCTTTAAAACTGCATATTAAAATATAGGACAAGTACTTTCCTATTGCATACAGTACACATTTACTACACCCCTCTGAAAGAGTCGCAAAAGCACAAGAAGCAAATCAGTGACTCAGGAAAGACACTTATATAGGCAGATCTACACATTAAGATCAATAGATTTTTACCATTAAAATCTATATGTAATTTGTCTGTAATAATAATAATAATCTGCACTGCTAATAACAGATCTGGTAAACAATAACAGTTATTATAACATTGAAAGGTACTTTTTGTATGTCAGCTCAGTGAATGGTTGATTGAATATTTCCTGGAATGTAGCCAGGTAGTGCTCTCAGGGTGTACATTTGAAGCATCACAAGCCCCTATTCCTTATTAAACCACTTTTAAGCTCCTTCACCTTCGAGAAGACACTACTCTAATCCCATGCTTCATTTTATCATCTATGCTACTCTTCTGATTTTCTTTCCACTCTGCAGTTTTATTTTGATATTGTTCAATATCCATCTTCCTCCTTCTCTCTGCCTCCGGTCTATTTCTTATAGTTTCCAAAATGAATTGCCATGCGGTCAGTAACACAGCGGAAAGTTGCAGGCTGAACTTCCCAGTACTGGACGGGATTTCCATAAAGACTTATTCCATTGTAGAAGCTCTTCTTCATGTGATAGCTGCGAGGGCAGAAGTCATCCACGTTTACCTGGGTTATGTTGTTGGAATGGAGGTACACCACCTAAAAGATTGAATTTAGTTTAGTTATTAGGGTTAGATGTCTCACTTCTTGAATGTTTTTTAATGGTATAGTTTTTCATTATGCAGCTCTTTAGTACTGTTTCTTTCCTTGTAACAGAACTCTTTGTTTCTAACCTTTCCCTACTTCCATGGCAGATCTGACCTATCTCATATGTGGACCTTGACAAACATATTCACTGTATCCTTTCCTCCTGGTCCTGTACCATCTTCACGTACCTGCAAATACTTCATGTCAGCCAAGCCCTTGGGGACACGGGTCAGCTGGTTGTTTTCTAAATGTAGTTCTCTCAGGTTTGGCAAATAGGAAAGGCTGCCGTTCTCAATATTGCGAATATTGTTATAACCCAGGCCCAGTCTGGCAACAGAGAAAATGTAGGAAGATATATACATGTAAGTAACACAACAGGATGGCAACAGATAAAGGAAAGTTACACAATGATGTGGAAAAACAGTAAAGCTGGAGTGATTCTTGTAAACACACTGCTCTAAATTTACTCCTGCAGAGGCAAATTAAATAAAATAAGAAAACACCTTCTTAGTCAAATCCTGGCTGTTTTCATTGGTTAAAAGTGCAATGAATACAAAACACTGCTTGTTTCTGAGTGTTTTTAAAGGTAAATTAACACTGAAGTTTACTGGTCATTCTTAAAAGTGTTCTTAGCTTTAAAGGGAACATGACACCTACACTTTTATTCCTCAGTATATGCATATGGATTAGGGCATTAGGTGGCACTGTTGCTGTATGCATATGGATTAGAGCATTAGGTGGCACTGTTGCTGTTGTAGAAGCCCCAAGACTAGGTGCTGCAAAATGTGGGCATTTAGAGTTTGACTGACCTATACAACTGCTTATAGCGCCTCAGGTCCTCCAATTCAATTGCCTGGATCTGGTTTTGGTCCAAATGGAGTTCATGGAGGCTGTCAGGGAGATCTGAGGACAAAGGGATTAATCACAATACAATCCGAACAGGCGAGTGTTTGAACTAAATGAAATCAAAGCTTGCATGATTTACCTTAACATCTAAGTGTGCATATTCATAATTCACAAAGCCAAATGTGATTCTTTGATTAAGCATATTAATACAATAAATATCTGACTTGAGTGATCACCTTTAGGCACGCCAGTTAGCATGGCTTCTGAGATGCGCAGGTAACTGAGTTTAAGACCTTTGAAAGCACCAGGCTCAAAGCCACTGTTCTGAAGAGGGTTCCCACCCATCTCTGCAAGGAGATGGTCAAAAATTAGTCAGAGTGTCTGCCACAAAACAAACAGTCCAAATCTAAAAAGGGAACTGTTGAGACAAAGTACAACCACTGTTCCACATAATAGTGTGGGAGCTCCAGACCTATGCAGTTCATGCTGCCGAGGCCAGAGAAGGTATTTGCAGGCACTTTTTTAATGCGGTTCTCGTGGATGCGCAGTTCCACTAGTGAGGGTGGCAGGTTTTTGGGCACTGCTGTCAGCAAGTTCCTGGAAAAATAAAGCTTCTGTAGGTGCTTTAGTGGTGCAAAGGCCTTTGGATGAACTTTAGAGATCTGATTGTTGACCAGTGACAAAGCCTGATAGGACAAAGAGAAACAGCACCAAATCAGATATTACAAGTTAAAGCTGGGCAAGTTATTAGTGGTGTTCAAAGTTTTGTATTTGTTATTGAGTTCTTATAGTTATTTGCCCTTTGATTGTTCAGTTGAACTGAATAGGTTTAACCTGAATCTTACTAAATCAGAAACACCCGAGTTTATGAATAATGTAAACTTAAACCCAAATTTTATTTTGGGTAGAAAATTCTTGAATATTACTGGTATTTTATTTCATATATATGTATGTAATCCTTGCCAGCAAAACATTTGAGTCATCCTGGAATGCAACACCCATTCAATGTCCAATGTTCAAAAAGTACTACCCGAGTACCCTTAATCTACTGCATGACCTTTTGGGCCACTGGGAAAAAAACAAAGGGTTTCCCTGTCAGGAAAGGTCCCGAGTAGAACCCCCTTTCAAAGCTCAAACCATTAAAACAGTACAGTACAGTATCTTTTAAGAACAATTGTGTACAAAACATATTAAATAAAAGCTATTTTAACATTATATTTTTATTTCATGGATTTGCCATATTACATATTGAGTTTGGTCAGGGTTCTAAGTAAATTATGAGGAAAAAAACTGCTTGGCTGTGAGTGTGGGACGGAACTAAAATATTCGTTTTGGCAGAAAAGCAGACTTTCAGAACAGCAGGGGCATTCTGCTGTAGGACAACATGGTCTGTTTCAAAATCCTGTCGGATTGTTTTGTCATCTTTCCTCCCACATATTTTTGCTCCAGCTATATATCTGTCCATATAGCACTGCAGTTCATCAGTTCTTTAACCCTCCAGTAAAATGATTCTTTAAAAATAGGCCCCATCTTTCAGCATGACATTTGTTAGCATTACTTACATAAAGGTTGGTGAGGCCTTTGAAGTCATTCTCCTTCAGCTCTGTAATACGGTTGTTCTGTAGGTCTAGCAGCTTGGTGTCAGTGGGGAGGTTTTGAGGAACTGAGGTCAAAGCTAAACATAAACACAAATTTTATGTCTTATTTCACAGCAGTCCTATACATATACAAGAGTCTCTCTCTTTCACACACACACACACACACACACACACACACACATACACACATACACACATACACACATACACACATACAAATACACACTTGCACACACACAACTCTATTGCTGTCCAATGCAATATTAACTTCAGTAGCCAAAAAGGAAATCTTTAGGCTCTTTTATTTTTTTTGTGGGTACCAGCCAAATGTCCCCTCAAAGTCAAAACTATCCTTATGGGGACTTTTGATTTGATCCCCACCAAGATATGCAAACACACGCACACCATAGTTGACCATATGCTCTCCAGCTGGTCTAGATTCACAGAAGCTCTTAGGCCAGGGCTTCCTCTGTGTCAGCAAGTAAAAGCAAATAAATAAAAATGAAATGTAACTCTAACAGCCTCTGTCACACTGACATGAAGTATTTATTGTGAGCAAAAGCTTACTGTTTTAGGATGTTCCATGAACCATGAAGCTGTCTGTTTTACAGGCAGCAAAGAAGCCACATGTAGATTAACAGCAGTCAAACATACAGCCTTTATAAGGAGCTGCACTCAGGACTAAGAAGTAACTATAACACCACTTATGGTAATATTATCTGTGGGTTTTGGCTATAGGTATATTGTAGTAGTTCAATGCCATTAAGTTGGCAGCAGCATATTCATGATCCAGAGTAGACAGAAATTAATTATACCAGCCCCTCCTCTACCTCTATTTAATTGCGGCTATTCCCAGTTCAGTAAATGTTAAATAACTCCAGCTTATGGCTTAGATGGGGTCAGAAAAACATGACAGGGAAATTGAATACCACTAACATTATTAGAGGCCATTTTGCGCCTACTCCATAATGTACTAGCTGAAGGAAGTGGTGCCTCAGTAATAGAAGGTTGTGTGTTTGAATCCTACGTTTGCCAGACACTCTTGGGTTTTTGAGCAAGTCTGTTCTATTTACTATGATAACTTATTAATAAAACTAAAATGTTCTGGTGTGCTACTTGAGAATATTGGAAGGATTTACACATTATTTGCAAGTATCATTAATTATCCTTCTGTAAGTAACCTTAAACTCCAGAAAATAAACACTCCAGAAAAGCCCGCCCAATTTCATGAGTATCCACCAAATCCTCGCAATCCAACCAAAGTTCTAACCAAAACCAAACCACAAATGTGTACTATTTTAAGCATTTCTGACAATCTTCAGGAACCACTTTATCCTGGTCAGGTTTGTGGCGGATCCAGTGACTTTCTAAGGACTATTGGGCATGTGGGCATACACCTTGAATGAAGTTATAACAGGGTACCATGTACAGTACACATGCTCATTCACACCTTGAGGCAATAAAAGACCAGTCCAGATTCTGGTATGTGTTGGAAGGTAGGAAAAAAACTGAGAATCCTGAGAAAACCCACACAGACTGTGCACAAATTATTTAATGGGTTTTACTTCAATAGGAAGTAAATGACATACAAATACACTCCCATACACAAAACACACATATAATGCCAAAGAAAAGTTTTCCAACCCTTTCAAATTTTCCACATTTTGTTATCTTTCACACCCATTTTTAAACAGATTCAAATCATTTTGAAAAAAGCCATTCCTCACTAAAAGACACATGACAGCATGCTGGGAGTTTGCCCAAAAACCTATGAAGGACTCTCAAGTCCTCTTTTGGCACAACGATTGAACTATTTGGAATCATGAAATCAGGCACTACACATATACAATGTATCAATGTATAAGACCATCCCTACTGCCAAACACGGTGGTGGCAGCATCATGCTGTGCATATTTTCCCGCAACTTGAAGACTAGGCATTATAGAGGGTAAAATAATATCTGACAGAATTAATCTGTCAAGAAGAATGTAAGAAACTTCCAAAAGAAAGAAGTGCAATGCTCTTAGCATCATTCATAAGCAGACTATAGGTGTTTTAACCATGTACTAAATTATGGATCTATCTCCTAATATGTCTTTAGAGAGGTTTGATTAATGACAATGACAATGCAGTCATCACAACTTTTCACACAGTTTTGTGATAAACAAATTATTTTTTTTGGTTTCTGAGCAGTACAGAGGAAAACAGAGGGCTGAGAACAGTCAACAGGAAGTGTAACACTCTTTGATCCATGATTCTGTTAACCAGGACAAATGTTCCAACATCTAAAGGTTTATGGGATAGGTAGATGTTAAAAGTTAGCCATTCAACATGTCTCTGTCTGCACGATGTCAGTCTGTTTGGTAAAATATCCTGTTGCTGTACCAAGAACAACACAAGAACAAATTTCTTCTTGATGCTTGTGAGGAAATTACACAGAACCATCTCATTTGCCATCAAAGGCCACATTGCCTCCAGGATTTTTGGGTAAATCCCTAAAAAGCCTGCATTTGACTCTATGTCTCGCTCTTAGAATAACCACATATTTTTTAATATTGCATTTTACTGCTGCCTCAGACAGATGGGTTGAGTTTATCTTTCAGACTTTCACTTATCCTTTAAAATGTTTTTGCTTGTTTATTCATATTTTAAGTAGGCAGCATTTTCACTTGTTCTCTCCCTTTTTTCTGCACATAGACACACACATACATATACACACAAACACATACATTACTCACCTAGGTCCGAACACTGTACCACTTTTAGGTGACACTGGCACCCAAATGGACACATAGGAATCTCAAAAGATGGCAGCTCTGTAGGTAGCAAAGCCGAGCCTTCCTCTTCATCCCTCATCATTACGGTCAGACCATCCGCATCACCGTCTATACCAAAGTCCCAGAAGCCCCTCTGCTCAAAGGGTAGTGCCAGTGAGAGGGGGGCCAGGCTGAACATACTCAGCAACAGCAGTAGAGGGAAGTAGGAAACCATCATTGAGATACTGACAAAGCAGAACCAGATATGCTCAGACCTACAAGAAAGAATTAGAGAAAGGCAGAAAAGAATGATGAGAAATGTTAGTATTTCTCAACTTAGTATTTATATTAATATTAATATATATTGTTTTACTTGTGAGCTAAGTCTACTCTCAAAGGTGATGTTTGTAGGCTACACAAACTCCTATAACACAGTCTTGGTTTTGATTAAACAGTGTTTTAATGGAAGGATGTTGTACTATAATCCCTGTAGCACATTCTCACCAGCTGAAGCTAGTCTTTGCATTTGCAAACTAGGCCAACACCTTGTCAAACACACAAAACTTCTTGATATAGAGTTCACAACTCCTTAGAAATAAGTAATAACACTGCAATAGGGTATAATGCAAAAATAATAGGCCTACTGTATTACATAAATTCTGACCGACTTCTCATGAGTAATACAGTTTTTTTCATAAGTTAGCAAAGCCAGCAAATCTGCTAAGCATCACTTACAGTAGAAAACTTTGAATAAATAGCCAAATGATACTCTAGTTTCTGCCATGCATAAATTGAACAGCTGAACCCTTCCCCTTTACTGGAAACAAATATTACTCCATGTGCTCTTGAATGCATGCTTATAAGTGAATAAATATGTGATTTCAACACTTCTGTTGCCATACAAACAGTATATTATAATTTAGATATCATATTATCTTATAGTATTAAGAAAGCCAAAATATAAAAGCACCTGGATTTCAGCTCAGTCAGTATATTCAGTACAAATATGTGAATACTGTTATCTGATATTCTTAGCTTTTCTTTATCCCCATCTATACAGACACTTAACCATAGAGTGTGGCTCCTAAGTGCATGAACAAAAAAGCTTTCACTCTATTGTTAGACAACTGCAAGTTCAAATCCTGACAATGCCAATACCACCAATGACCACAGGCCCAAGAGAGCAAATCTGAAAGACACTGCACACAAGGATGGCAGGTGCCAACTTGTCTAAGATTGTTTTCTTGTGGCATTGCATGAATGACCCAGAAAGTCAGCAGAGGTTCACTTTTCTTATTAAAAGCACTGGTTAGAGCATTTCCCTCCCAAGCTGGTAGGTAGGTAAAAAGGAAGTAAGGAAGGAATGAAGGAAGGGAAAATGGAAGGATTAAAAGATTGCCTCTGTCTTGGTACCAGAATATCGACACTAGTCTAAGGTGTAATTTGCAACTATAAAAAGCTCCTCAATAACTGTTTTCCACTAAAGCAATTAGCAGACATCTTTGTTATGGAATGCACAAAATAAATTTTAAATGAAATATAGAGAATTGCATTATAAAAATATAATAAACCAGTTCCACTGTCATGGGTGGCAACAGGATAAGGTGTCCCACGCCTGTGTCATGCGAAGGCGCAGAGAATCCACTGAATAACATAAGCAAGTGTGTTAATTTAATCATTGCCAAATATAATTCTACATCCAAAAATTAATTTTGAAAAATAATTCTCATCAAGTTGTAAAAAAATCCCCCAAACTATAGCAGAATTTTAAAAAATAATGCGACAACCTGTGTGCACATGTGTGTCTGGGTCAGGACTGATTATACAGTTTGTGGTGGCAGTGGAAAGTCTAACAGGCCTTTACAAACACACAAGCCATTCATTAGACAGGAAAGGGGAAGGTGGGGTTATTTCTGTCATTCAGACCGTATGTACGTGTCTGGGAGGGTGGACAGCATGTTCATGATGTCATGCCTGAACTTGTTCCAGCTGAGCGTGATTGTGTCTCAGTGTGACAGGAATTGAGATGAGCTAATGGTTCTCTCTGTGGCAGAAGAGTTGAAACGGCCAGGCCACTGCTGATCCTACAGCCATTCATCTGAATTAAACAAGCTTTACTGGTAGTCCTTCCCCTGTCTTCCCATCTGATGACCCCTTTGCATGACACTTTGTCTGCATCTAGCATCTTTCCATTACTAAATATATATCCAGCCCTATACCCTAAGCTATTTGAACCACCACAACAAAACCAAAAGTAATGTTTTCCTCATAAACAAAATAAGATTAGTTTTCCTTTAACAGGAATGCAGTTATTAATCTGGGAAGGAGATCAAAATTAAAGCATGCTTGACTGGGGCAGATTACTAAACTGCCCTGTGAACCTCTCACTTACATCTTTGTAACAATTAGCATAAGGCAATTTGAAAGGATAGCTACAAAATTAAAGTTAAGGTTATCACTTTATATGTATACTGTAGGTATATGTAAATGCAAAGCTAGTTCAATAAAACTTAAAACCCCATCCGCTTTCTCAAAGGATAACATTTCAAGATTAATGTGCAGAAGTTTTTTACTACTAATGGTTGCTACAGAGTAAAGTCATGGCCCATAAGATAAAGGTTAAGTTTACGCATTTTCTGTCCAGTGACTGTTAATTTGTTCTGTTAATTCTGTCTACTGTATGATCAAAGATCTCTTGGTTTGGACATTCCAAATGACCGATCATTTTGGGTAACTTCAGGTAGACATATTTTTCCCTTGAGTTGGTAAATTAAAGCATTAACAAGCCCACATGGCATCACCCAAATGTTTATAATGACTTTTAGTGATGAAGTCGCTTGTAGGAGCCAGGTTGTACACACTGCATAAGTCAAGTCTATTAAAGATTTTTGCCTCTTACCTGTTTGGTGGAAAATTAAATGAGGGTAATGGGTACCAGTATTTGACTGTGACAGGTTTTAGACCCTGTAAAAAAAAATGCAATGTTGGCAATGTTTTCCAGAAAAAAACAACAACCTTGCAGCAGCAGGAGAGCTGGAAGGGAACATACAACCATGACCTAGAACTTCTGCAATAATATCCTCTGTGGTTTTGTTCTCCTTGAGCGAGAGTGGGTAATCTCCTCACCTGGGCTGTAGTGCTCTCCAGAATTCATTGGAACATTTTTGTTACGTCTGTGCAGGATGCGGGAATTTTCACCTGTCTCTGTCTTGGGGCTGTCTATTTGAGGGGACTGACAGGGGAGAGAGTAACACTTGGATGGATTTCAGGTCAGGAAATAATAAAATTGTACATGGATTAACATGGTGAGACCATGATGGTTAGATTTTGGAGGGACTTAGTGATCATGAACAGAAGTGTTTCTGCATGCAGTAGGCCTGTGAATGTCTGGAGGGGGAAACTGCTACTGGTTACACTCTTCCCAATGGTGAACCCTTTTGGGTTTTGACTGTGAGTGGTCCTGTTAGAGGAACAGGAGTTATTTTAAGCATCACAGCTATTGTATCATCAACCAGAATAGGGACAAAATTGGACCTGGGACACCATGACACTATTACTGGTAATGAGATGTATCTATCTCGATCATAGGGAAAATTGTAATGCTCATGCTCACAATATTTGAGCTTAAGGTCTCAAAGCACATGTAGTCTGAATGTAGTCTTTCCCAGAGTAGAAATGTTTCAGCTCTCCTTCTCCAAAACATGTAAAAAAAAAAAAAAAGTGAGACAAAAATAATCCGGATCAATGCCAAAACATGAACAAATCCAAAAACAGTGGACAAAGATGGGTCAAAATACCATCCATCCATCATTATCCAGTGTAGTGTCACGGAGAATCCCAGACAACCTACGGCACAGGGCAAGTTACACCCTAAATGGCATGCCACACTGTCACAAAGCATAACAAAATACCAAAAATGTTGTTTTTTTTCACTCTCTATAATGCTTATCCTATACATGGTACAGCTGACCTAGAGCTTATCCAAGGAAACTTGGGGCATTAGGAGGGTACACCTTGGACCAGGTGCCAATACATCGCTGAGCAGACAAGCACAAACACACTTACACATACTACTTCAATTTTTAAATGCCAATTAGCCTAATCTGCATGTCTTTGGACTGTGGAGAAAACTGGAGTTCCCAGAGCAAACCCACCAAGCACAGGGAGAATATGCGAATTCCAGACACACAGACCCGAGGCCAGAATTGAAAGCTGGAGGTGCAAGGCCAATTATGGGCAAACATTATGTCTTCCCAGTTAATTCCCTCGGTAACTGTATAAAGGACTGAACACCGTGTGCAGCTTTAATTAAGTAGTTATTCTAAATTCAATAGATGGTGCCCCCTGATGTTCTGGAGGGAACTTGCCTGTCTTGGCTAGGTGTTACAGTACAAAGAGGCACAATGTTTAAATCATCACCTCATAGGACTTCTCTCAATATCTATTTTTTACAGTTAAAGCAGCCTACAAGTAATCATTAATTTTATTTACTTATAATTTATTTGCATAACTAGTGGTTAAATATGAGATTTAAAAAGGTACGGTCCAGTAAACTCACAAAGATCCTACAGTATGGTTTAATATTATCACATGCAAAGGATGTGTTAATCTCATGCTTTAAGTGTGATGTTCCAAAATTCTTCTTGCTGCTGAAATAACAAATACAGCTGGACCATTCTGGGGTTGGACCTTTGAACTGTCTCATAAACAGCCCACCACAGAAAGAAAAGAGTCTGGATATGTGATTTTGCAGTGTGTTACCTTATTGGGTAGGCATTATAGTATTTTTTATGGTAAAAAGTCAATACTATGAAGGAGCAGCTCATCACCTTGTTTGAAAAGTCAGAAGTGCATGCTCTGCTTTTGAATTAAAGTTAATTGTTAAAAACGTATACAGTATGATCCTATTTGTAAAAATAGCAGCTAAATTATACCATACTCCCAGTTCGGCTTGGCCGAAGGAATGCCGGGACCCAAAGAAAAATTATCCATTGGTCCCTGCATATTGCTTGTCCTGCAATCTACAAAATACATTATAACCTTTTATAAAAAAGGAAATGCAGTTATGCACAATTTTTAGGAACATTTGAATCAACTACAATGAACAGCAAGTAGTAATTTTTATTGTGCGGGAAAACTTTAATCAAGAATCTGAACAGCAAACTACTTCAGCAGAATCCAAATACACAGGCTGACACTGTAATTGGTAAAAGAAAAATCTGTCTATAATGTTCTATTTATTTGGATAAAAAAAGATGAAACATTAAGAAGAAAGGAAAGCATCACAAAAATGTTCATCTTTTGCAAATACACACAAAAAGTTGAAAGTTAGACCTGGCCCACAGAAGGACACGGGTTACGCCAAAGAATGGTTTCTCCGGGTAATTACATGACCACATTCCCCTTCTCCAGGGTCTGCAGGCAACTATTTATGTCACCCCATCCAGGCACTGTGTTAGTCTTAGTGGTATAGTGGTGTAAGTGACAGAAAAAAAAGAAATAAAAATAGGACAAAAGTAGTTGCAATGTGAGTGCAATGTGATGGGAACTAGAGGAGCACTAAAAGACAATAAATATGCAAATGGTATGAAAATGATATAATAACTCCAATGCGAGGTTTTAATTCTCCAATGCACTTGATACTCCAATGCAGAGTTTTTATAACTTTTACACAATGTAGACAATGTGCTCTAGTAATGATTGAAAGAAGAGTGGGTTTTAAGAGTGATGACGCAATGTGTGTGTCATCACTCATAAAAGTTTATAGTATTAATACATGTTGTAATCTCCACCTAGTCTTGAGGACTACAAACAGTAAGTGTAGAATCTTTTATTAAAAATACATCCCCACAAAAATGAGCACTTATTCCAATTATGTTTAATTCTCACATATAGAGCAATCAGCAAATTAACCTTCTCTAGGTGACTAGGCAGGTTTGCTATAATAAAAATAATTATAACAAATAATTTACCCATTGATTTTAGTGTTTGCCTCTATATGAAACAGTTTTAATAGTTTAAACCCAAACTAACATCCCAAACCATGATCATCAACATAAGCACATCATCATCAGAAATCAGCATCATGCAAGGATTCTGGGAAACAGGGACGTCTGAAGTCTCTTGTTCCTGTTAAAGTTATAACGGCAACTCAGTCATTAAATTGGTGACAGTGGGAGAGATAGAGAAAAAAATAGCATTTGTTAACAGCAGCTCTCATCTTGTTAGGTGATATTTTAAAATTCCCAAAATAAATAACCCTACCAACTGAGGCTTTAATTTGAAATAATTTTGTATTTCTAGACCTCTGGCAGACATCCGCACATCATAAATGTATTCATTTAGATCGATATAAATATCTTAAGTATTAGATAAATATGGCAAGTAAAGTTGAATAATCAGTAGTGGTGAAAAAAAGCACCATTCAATTAGTACAATCAGGCAATTTCTGTTACTGCAATAGCAATTTTAGAAGGAATAAAACATGTTATTATTATATATGTCATCATAAAAGGCAATGAAATGACATAACCTTAATGTAGTGTCATTTACCAGCAGGGCAACAATTTTCAATGACTTCCTGTGTCTTTGACCCATCTTTCAACCAAAGGTCGACATTAAAATATTTCTTTTTTTATACTCCATTTAGCCCAATATTGATATGCCATTATGTGAAACTTCCAAATTTTTACTTCTACTCTTTTTTATTAGAGTGCATTCACTCTTCTGTTTCTGCATTCACTCTCCCTTACTAACCAATGGGTGGTTCCTAAATATGAATGCTTGGCTAAAATTAACTACAATCTCAGCTGTAATTTAGTGACTTGTGTCCCTAAAAAAGCCCCTGTCTGGCAAAGTGTGTGATACTACTCTTTTTGGATGTGGTATCTGGCTTGAAACTCAGCACAACTTAGTCTAATCAGCATGAAACAGAACCAAACCCAGGCCTGGTGACATTAAAACCAACTCACAGTCACATATCAGTGGGAAACTGTTAAGTGCTTTTGTTGATATTGTTGGCATGCATGGTTTGTGTAATTTAAAATGATAAACCTATGTCCACATCCTGCTTAGGAAGGACAAAAGGCAGAGTGAAGAGGAAAGAATGTGGAGAGATGACAAAAGTCTTATTATCTCTTCTCCACTCTACAGCAGCTTTAATTACGTCAAACCTGGGTTGTGTCACAGTAAGTATAACAAATATCTCATACATACAGTGCCTTACATAAATACTCAGCTCCCATTACTTTGTCCACATTATGTCTGTGTACCAACCTTAAAATAAAATGCATATTATGGAGATTATATTTTATGTATCTACACAAAATTGTCCATAAATGATTTCTGGGTCATAACAAAGAGGTTGGTAAACAGCCATCCATCCATTGCCTAAAGCTCTTGTTCTATACAGGGTCACATGGGGGAGGACTGGAGCCCATCCCAGAGAACTTAGGGTACAAGGCAGAGAACACCCTGTTTGGGATGCTAACCAATGCCAACCAAAGGGCACAAGGAAACACCAATCAACACATTTCTTTGGACTGTGGAAGTAAACCCATTAAGCAGGGGGAGAAAATGCAAACTTTACTCACACAGATTAGAGGCCAGATTCAAACCCCAACCTCCGGAGCAGTGAAGCAACAATGCTAACCTCTAACCCACAATGCTAAAGGTTTAAACATTTAGGTACAATTTTATAAATAAAAAATAGGCAAACTAAAAAGTTCCTCTTCAATTCAATAATATAGGCTTTTTTTTTATTAATTCATGCCATTTATTCCCAACTGGGTACATTTCAGTTATAGATTATAACATGACATATGGTAACTACTGTAGGTCATGAATGCTTATCAGATTTTTATCTAATAATACTTATCCAACTGTTGGGATACTTGCTCTATGAATATATTTAAAGACCGACTAACAAGTCACAGTGATATGCTCTTCACTTCTACATCCTAAAGCCAGAGGCTGCATTTTACAAAAGATGCCACTGTACTTTGCTTTACAGACTTTCATTCCTTTTGCTTTTATTGTAACTGCTGTGTTTACACCATGGGCTGAGGCAGGGGTCCCATAAAGAGTCTGAAACCTGGGGGTCCAGAAGTAGCCAGGGGCCATGGTACTTAAGCACATATCTGTTAAAGTGAGATCGGGTAGAGGTCCAGTCTAAACTTTTCTCAAGGGGGCCCAAAATTTTTACAAGAGTGTCCAGACTTGAATCCACTTTGTTTATGGCCATGTTCTCAACCACACATTACTCATTTCCTAAAAAACTTCATGCTTTAGTGTCAGAGTATTACAGTGAATAAATATTAGGACTATGAGTAAGATTTGGCAAATCTAATAAAATCCTGTCGTATAAAATCATGTCAAATAAAATGACGTGAAATGTGACTACCTTTATAAGCACATAAAGTTTCATAAGACAGAGCATTTAGTATTTAGTACCTAACATGTAAAGCAATAATTGGAGAGAGAAAGAAAGGAAAAAAATTATACATATTATTGGTCAGTTGTATAAATTTTGATTCTTATTTTTTTGGAAAATTACATGCTGAAACCATTACAGATGACTGAAATAACCTAGGAGTATGAGAGCACCATTTATGTACTGTAGTTTCATGAAGCATTAAAGTAACTCAGTGTTTTATATTTTTTATATTTTGCATCAGTGAGCCTTGGCCACCCTTGACCCTGTCACCAGGTCACCGGTTTTCTTTACATGGATTACTTTTGGTAGGTCCAGACTACTGCAGACCAGGAACATCCCACCGGACCTGCAGTTTTGAAGTTGCTCTGACCCAGTGTCCTGACTACTGCAGACCAGGAACATCCCACCGGACCTGCAGTTTTGAAGTTGCTCTGACCCAGTCCTCTAGCCATCACAATTTTGACCATGTCAAAGTCACTCAAATCCGTATGCTTTCCTATTTTTTCTGCTTTCTGACACAGCAACTTTTACTTGCTGCCTAATATCTCACACTCACTTCCAGCCACGATTGTAACGAGATGTTGAACACGTAGCTACTGTGAGAAGGGCCAAATTGTAATGAGTAGACATCTGGGTTAGAGCAACTCCGAAACTACATTTTTTTTGGGATGTTCCTGGTCTGCAGTGGTCAGGACATACCAAAAGTGATCCAAGGAAGAAAAACCAGTGAGCTGGCAACAGGGTCATGGGTGGCCAAGGCTCATTTAGCTAAATGGGGAGTGACGGCTGGCCCGTGTAGTCCGATCCAAGAAAAGAGCTAGTGTATCTCAAACTCTTTGCCCTTGACTCAATAACCTGCTCAATATTAGGTGGTCATAATGTTATGGCTGATCAGTGTACTTCATTAATATAAAAAAACCTACAAAAACTACAAAACCACTGACATCTGACTATACGCTCTCTAAATGATAAATGTGTGACGATTTTAACGTAATGCTTGTTAATGCTTAAAAGCTTCAATGACTTTGACCTACATTGACTTCCAAATGTCTGAGGTGAATTATTCCTTTAAATGCACCTGAACGTCTTATTTCCGAAAGATGCCCTGGAGCGACATCTAAAGACTCATAGGCACATTACCACGAAACAACAACAACATAGAAAATACTGTATTAGTTCACCTCGCGTTGCAGACAATCTGACACGTGTTAAGATGTACAGTACAGAACAGCGATGTCAATGCATCTTTAATGTGTTTCTAACATTATTGTATAGTGTAAATGTGTGTATATTTATGAGCTAATGTATTCGCTGCGGTATTAATAATATTTATATCTATATTACAGACTAGTTATTGAAATTAACTATAGTGAATACGATATGACGTGAAGGAGAAAAAAGAAGAAGAAAGAAAATGGATATAATATCCAGTTAAAAGAAACAAAACTCCAAGAATGACGTGCAAAAAGAGAAACACCAAACTTACCTCTTGGTTCAACAGCAATCTTCTAGAATTTTCTGTGACCGTCAAATGCCTTTTACTTCAAATTGTCTTAATTCAATTTCATCAGCATTAGTAGTATTTCAACACACTACTCTTTAAAAAAAAAAAAAAAAAAAAACTGAATATTTTGCTAATTCAAAAGTAGCTGTCTGAGTGTTTTCGGTTAGCAGGTCTGTATGCTGCAGCAGACTGGAGGACTGTGTCCTTCACAAACTTAGGAAATAACGGAGGAGCTGGAGGAAGTTCAGCCCAGACCTTCTAGCAGCCTCTCCCACACAGGATGCTCAGAGAGAGTCTGCTCATGAATTCAGAGAGCCTGTAATACTACTGTATATAACGCCTTCATAAAGTATATCATTGTGTATTAATTAGCATCTACTGAACAGGATGCCTGTATTTACATGATCTAATTCAGCAGATGGCTAATTGTTTCTGGTTCCAGTCTTCAACTACAGTAGTTAAATAACCTACTGACTTCTGTCATCTTTTTGCTAGCATTGCAGATTTAAAAAAAAATTTTTTTAATAATAATTCATTCTTATTATGAGGTTTAGGATGCTGGTTTCCTGAGTCAGTGTTTTTAAACTTTTTACATTTTAAATACTCAATTGTTGTGTGTTCTAAATCAGTACTCCCTCTAGTGTCTAAACATCTCACTACACTAAACCTTCACTCATTCATCGTCCAGACCACTTTATCCTGGAGCCTATCCCAGAAGACTTAGGGCACAAGGTGGAGTACACCCGGGACTGGGTCCCATTCCATCGCAGGGCACACATACACACATACACACACACACACACACACACACACACTCACATACTACAGGCAATTTGGGAACACCAGTCAGCCTTATCTGCTTGTCTTTGGACTGTGGGAGGAAACCGGGGTACGCAAAGGAAAACCATCAAACACGGGGAGAACATGCAAACAATCCATGCACACAAACCCGAGGCAGAAATCAAACCCAGGACCTAGAGGTGCGAGTGCTAACAACAAAGCCACCGTGCTGCCTACACTAAACATTTATTTGAAAATTAATCAAATTCGAATCCAGGCAACGATTACACATCTAGTTAGCCACACAGAGATTAAACATCCAGTAAACACTCACAAAAAGACAACCTGATTACAGATGTTTTTGTTGCTTCTCTTGGCATTTTTCTTTCCCTCTGCTATGTCCAAGGATAGGAAACCATTAAAACCTGGTGATTAGGGCAGAAGAGCCACAATGAATTGTGTGTTTAGAATCTCTGTTGCACGCTTCAGCTTGAACCGCAAGAACAATTCAGACTCACTTTGAAACAATGCTCTTATACAGTCAGTCTGATACTATACAGATGTACAACCAGCTGCTCACAAATGTCAGCATTATATCTGAATGTAGAAAGAAGTGAGTTTGTAACTGTTTTATCACTAGAACCTTTTCTGGTGGTCTTACAGTAAAAAAAAGCAGACACACACTCACTTTCTCGCTCTCTCTCTCTCTCTCTCTCTCTCTCTCTCTCACACACACACACACAACATGCATTTTCAGACATGTAGCTATGCAAGAATGAAGCTGAGAATGGATTAAGCCTGAACAATATAAACATGATCTCCAGGATTTATGATCATGCACATTTACTGCATCCATAATTTCAAGAAGCAAATCAGCCCTGTGCAGCACATTATACAGATTTATTTCTACAGCCTGCTTCTTATTTACCACTGGCAGCATGTGTTGTTTTTCAGTTTAGATTTGATTTAAAGTCCTTTTTATTGTTATAGTATTCACTTACTCATGACACACCGAGGTCTAAGCAGTGTGCACTAGCATTTTATTGTATTTAAAATCTTCAGTATATTTTAATGATTTTCCTACCAAAAAAACAAATACAAATAGCAATTTCCATACATGTATTTACTGATGACCATGTAGAATTTTTTTATAAAATTATTTATTACTTTTTGGGGGGATTTTTATTAAATACACATAAAACATATAATGTGTTAGTGTTCTTAAAATTAACAAATAAGCATATAGTCGAAAGCATAACCAAAGAAAAAAGGTTTCAGGGAAAACTTAAATTGTGTTGAAATACCTAGGTGTTCCGATACATTTCTTTTGTATTACTTTTTCCAGCAATTTGTGCTACATTGTCTTTCCTGTGGAAGACGGACTAGCCTTTGGTCCTCACAGACATGTGGTCTCTCTCCATGACCCTGTCACCAGTTTACTGGGATATAATTGATAAAGCTTAGAATTGTGTGTTTTTTTTTTAGTCTGTGTCTTTGTTTTTCGACTGATGAGAGTGGATCCTGGTGTAGTCTTTTGTTGTTGTAGCCCACGCACTCCAAGGTTTGTGTTGTGCATTCTGAGATGTGTATGCTTATTTGTGTTACTATAGAGTTCCTGTCCGCTCAAATGAGTCTTATTCTGATCTTATGCTCCAAGATCCTCTACTCACTAGATGGCTTTTGTTTATCACACTATTGGGTATAAAATGACTGTTTTGTGTGAAAGTCCAAGGAGATCAGCAGTTTCAGAAATACTCAAACCAGATTATCTGTGACCAGCATCCACTCCGAGATCACAGAGATCACACTTTACCCCATTTTGATGTTTGAAGTGAACATTGCCAGAAACCTTTGGCATGCATCTGCATCTGCATTTATACATAAAACAGTAGATAAACAATTACTCTTATTAAAATTAAAAGCGTGTGTATTCAAAATGTTTTTTTATTTGCCAAGATGTCATTTTTTGCAGCTAAGTACAAAGTCAAAATACATTCTTTGTATAAATTTTAAACTCATATAGGCCACTAATCTGGAACTATGTTATAGAGTGTAACAAGTGTCCAAATACTAATTTCTGTTCACTGTACTGAACATTTCATTAACATAATATGAAACATTAGGCAACCATTCAGCTTTTACTACTCTAATTATTTGCTGCACACAGTACTATAGGCATTGTCAAGACAAAATGGAGTATAAGCAGTATTGTCTGTTCCTTACTCAAATCACTGTAACCAGGGAAGCACAATTCATCAT
>JAOVVA010000019.1:10214889-10232566 GCA_028565275.1 Leiocassis micropogon
TATATATATATGTGTGTGTGTGTGTGTGTGTGTGTGCCCTGCAATGAAGACTCCTGGGATATGCTCCAGGCTCCCCTGCGGCCTTGTATACAGGATAAATTGGAATAGACGATGAGTGAGCGAGAGTGAGTAAGATGTTTCACTGGCCTTGTGTATATACTGTATTTTTTCTTGCACAGATTTTTTTTTTCAAGAACCTCTTTCTTTTGGCAGCTGTTGAACTTCTGCCTGAAGCAGAGTCTTGAATTCTTGCCACATAAAAAAGCAGTCATTGGTGGTATAGGGAAAGGGTAGAATAGATTTGACAATCTTGGCATGTTTAAAGAGTTATATTTTAAGTGCTCTGATTTTTTCACTCACAGTGGGAGGAGGATGGCAGGGCAAATCTGCCATCAAGATGACAATGGTCATGCTTGTTTGTTAGAATAATACCTGAGTTACTGTCCTTGAGGCGATAATCAGCAACAGTAACAAAAGAGCATCAGGAGTCCAGAGGTAGATGCTGCTGCTGAACCATGACATTTAATATGACATTTTCTAAAATGCACCGAGGCCAAATGCTACCCAACCCGACATGTTCTCCAAAGCATGAAGAGCAAAAACATGCCTAGAATGGATGGATGCTTTCTGAGACAGCCACCCTCTCACTAACAGAGCTGTACAATTATGGGGAATTGAGATAACCGCACACACTTGAGGCGGCGGGGGAGTTTCGAGAGGTAACGTGTGATTACATGTTCAGCAAAAAAAAGGGAAGCCAAGTTGCTGTCCTCTGCATACTGTAACAGGGTTAAGAGGGTGCTTAGGTATTCACAGCAGTGTTGTATAATCTGAAGCTCCTTCAGATCCAGCACATGGGTCTGAGACACATAAAACAATGTTAAAAAATAGCAATTTGTTTCCTTGGGTGATGTATGTGGTATGCATGATCATCTGGGTTACTTTTACAGTACGTTGCTAAATATTGTATTGGCATAGAATTAATGCATGCGTGCGGTGGCTTAGTGGTTAGCAGTGTTGCACGTTGCACCTCCAAGGGTCCAGGTCCTCTGGTCTGTGTGCATGTGCATGTTTAAATGTTCTCCCTGTGCTAGTTGGGTTTCCTCCTGGTACTCCGGTTTTCTCCCACAGTCCAAAGACATGCCGATTAGGATAATTGGTGCACCCAAATTGCCCCAAGTGTGTGAATGAGCATATGAGTATGTGTGTACATGTGCCCTGTGATGGATTGGGACCCTTTTCCCCGCCTCATGCCCTGGTATGGGCTCCAGGCCCCTGTCTAGACCCTATATACAGGATAGATGATGAGTGAATAAGTGAGTGAAAATTAAGGCAAAAAAAATTCCAGTACAGCCTAGCTGCCTTTTTGTTCACTGTTAGTAGTCAGTTAATGTTTCTAGCATTCTGTACACTATACCTTTTATGGAGTTTCGTGGGCATCACTAAATACAAATGAGCCATTTCTGAAACTTTTCTGAATCTAGCAGAAAATTGTATTCTATTTTGGCTTATGCAAAGGGGTCAGTGGTAACTAAGGGGTTTAATGCCATGGATTACTGATCAAAAGGTCAAGCCCCAGCTCCACCAAACTGCCACTGTTGGGCCCTTGAGCAAGGCTCCTTAACCCTATCTGCTCCAGCGGTACTGTATAAAGGGCTGACCCTCTGCTCTGACCTCAGCTAATCTGGGATTTGTCAAGAAAAGAATTTCACTGTGCAGTAATGTATATGTGACAAAGACTTAACTGGAACATTTACACACAACTTTACGAATGACAAGTTAACTTTTCTGTATTGCAGCATTTGCACTATAGAAAGAGCAATGGTTGATGCAGATTGAGTCAATGTGTGCGCGAGGCACAATGTTTCTGTAACACAATTTCTGTTACATGGATTTTATAAAGAATAATCTGAAATGGCAAAAAAAGCTACAATCCTTTTTTATTTTCTGGTTTGTGTAAAGTGTTAAGTGTTAAATCACTTACATTTAAAGATAGAAGATTTTAAGCTGTCTTGTTTATGTTTTAAATGAGTTTGGATAGTTTATATATTACAGATGTCTGATCATGGGATTTGGTGGGGCAGACAGGCAAATAATGAAATTATGATTCATGGAAAAGTGCACATGACTAGAAACTTTTTTATTTGTTATGAAAACTGCATTAGATCAAATGTTTACTATAATAACCTGCTGACTTGGTCAAAAGAGAGAGGGGGCTTACTGTGTAATTGAACCAGTGTGTGGGAGAAGGAGGAGTATAAGCGTCTAATAGATAATAAGTCATAAGCAATACGTTATGGAGACGCAGGGGATTAGTGAAATCTGTGTCCTTGTACAAATCATGCTGGCTTCGGCTGCTGTCAGAATGTGGAAGAGTGAGGAGGTGGGACAAGCAAACAAGAAAAACATTGTATAATGGAGAAGTCAAATTGGCACAGCCATGACGACTTGCAAGAATCAAACTGGATATTACAGACTGCAAGATTTAAGCTAATGACAAGTCAGGGAACATTGAAAACATCGATCGCACAGTGAACATAGCTGGCCAGGCATCAGAGTTGTTGTTGCAATTATATGCTAAAGAGGAGCTCGGAAAAGTTCCCAGCTTGGAGCTCAACGTCTGGACTTCATTTTGTCTTCCATTTCTCCCCTGCTGTTCAGGGAGGGAAGTGACTGCAAGAACATGGGTATTGTTTTCTGCCAATAGAGCAGCCACTTGGTAGTTAAAGCAAGGTTTTGTTTTGTTGTTTGTTTCTGCTTTTACACACTCACACACAACTTGTAACTTTGTGGCAATTGCTACGGACACACACACTTGACAGTGTTGCTCTACCATAGTGGCTCTGATTCTATAATTATCTGTGCTTTTTTTATATTCATTAGTAGTATTTAGTAGCTATTGTCCCATTGTCATCAGTGTTATTCACTGTCAATTCCCTTTGTAGAATTAGTTAATACTGCACTTGTAATGACCTATATAGATTTATAACAACCACCACTGGCTTTTAAAAATATTGGAAGCAAAAGTGTAAATGCATATTTGTATTTAAGACACGTTACAAACACACAGACATTTAGCCAAAGAGTTGTAATAAAAGCATTAATATGAACAAATATTACAACAGCACTGGCATATCTTCCGGGAAAAAAAAGTCACTTTGTTATTAGAAGCAAAGATACTGCAGTGGCATAAAGACTGGAATCAGCAGACTTCCATAATACACACACACACAAAAAAACAGCGGCAACAGTATCTTTAAAAAAATATATAAGTACCCTGAATCATGCCTTTGAATTAAATAGTTAAATAAAAACAAATCAAATTAGTCGATTTCTAGAATCGATCGCAAGCAAATGAGATTCGATTGATGTGATCTGCAGTGGTTTTACACAATCTCATTATGAGTCTGCGGCTCCAGTATGACCCTCTGAAGGTCAGGGATGCAGGACAGAGCCTTTCGTGGGATCCTGTTCACATCGATGTAGTTGTTCTCCAGGTGGAGAGCCAACAGGGGAGACGAGTTACTGAGACTGATTTTACACACAGACTTCACTGGAACAGCACTGAAACACATATAGTAATTAATGTACAAAGTTACAAACAGTACATATGTCTCTGATAAATATTTTAGTATAGTATATATTTCGTCTAAGAAACAGTCGCGCTCCAAATGACCCGGTCCTGTAGCTGTAGAGCTGTATGGTTCAGCATGGCTATAAACCACAGGGTTTGTGAAAACATTGTGAGCAGGACTTACGGTCTCGACATCTGAACCCATACAATTACTGGCAGGCGGCCAAAGGAAACAAATCTATTCTGTAGTTTTCATGTCTTTAGGTAGGGTGCGATTGGCATGACAAGGTAGAATAACTTAAACATCTAGACAAGCTTATGGGTTTGAAATGCGAACCAAATGCTGAAACCAGGTTCTGAAAAACATACGTAATGATGGGAAAGGTTAAGGGAAATGGGATTCTTTTGTAATCTGGGTTTTTAATCAAGTGCTTTGGCCTACTTGCTAAACTAAGGAGCTGTGAAAATTTTACGGGGTACGTTGGAAAATAGGAAAATAGGAATCATATTTACACAATTCACTCCAAATGTAGTGTACAAAATGTTTGTTTCTTTTAGAATGCTTTTGGAGAATGTATCTTGAAGTTAATGTAAGTCAGTCTCATCTAGAAATATTTTCCTAAATATATGTGCACACACTGTACATATACGCCCTGAATTATATCCACCACCTAATTCATGACTCTAATTGACGTTGATGCTGTAGCGACAAACATGATTTACTGTTTTTTCCCCAGTGCTGTAATTTAGTATCTGCACCCACTAGGTCATGCCTTTCATTTCTGTTTAATGATGTTAACTATGACATATCTGAAAGCGAGAGTATATAACTCTACATATTACATTACATATTTCCATTTCTTTTTAGCTACACTAGCTTTGTAGCTTCAGCGAAATTATTAACTACATTTTCACTGATGCTGCTGGAACTACTCAGGTTAGATGATTAAAGATGATATGATGGATGATTTGTAAGCTATTTAAAAATAAAGTCAAAATCTCTTTAATTATATACAGTACAATAATTATGTTTATCACATGTATAGCCAATATGAACATTTATTGAGACTCTAAACAGCTTAAGTGTGTTTACTATCAGTGTCCTTTAGTGATGAGTCTGATTAAAGGCTACTAATGGTGACTTCACTCATGCTCACCTGATAAGATTGTGATCCAGCCGCAGTTGATGCAGGTTCCTGAAGTAACGAATGTTCGGTGGTACTCTCTCCAATCTGTTGTTGTCCAGTAAGAGCTCCTGCAAAGTATTGTAAGCTCCACGGAAGGCCTTCCCTAGCAGCCCCTGCTCGGGTAACTGGTTGTGAGAGAGGCGCAGGGACTGGAGGCCTGGCCGCAGGTGGCTCAGAGTGTTGGGAGGGATGGACTGGATGAAGTTGTGCTGCAAGGAGAGCTGTCGCAGAACTCTGGGCAGGTGAGCAGGCACCATGTTGAGCTGATTGTGAGACAGGTCCAGATTCTCCAGCTTCCTAATGTGTGTGAACGAACAAAACAGATGTGCTATTGGATGTGCATTGAAACAATATGCATACAGGTTTCGATGCAGTATCCAGTAGTTATAATAATGAGAGACTTGTCATATTCATCTTTGCTAAATCATCCTTTATTTTTCTTGTGACTTGCTTGGTACAGGGTTTTGCATTCTCTACATGTTTGTGTGGGTTTTTTCAGGCTCTCTGGTTTTCTCCCACCTTCCAAAAACATGCCTGAAGCTGAACTTGCTACCCTGATACAGAGTGAATGTTAGTGTGAATGTGTATGTGCATGGTGTCGTGCAGTGACCAGGGTGTGTCCCCCTGCCTCAAGCCCAGTGTTCCATGGATAAGTGCTGGATCCAGCATGACCCTTAGAATAAAGTAGATACTTATGATAACAAAATGTATAGTGGTTTTTAAACTTACTAGTCAAGTTGTTTCCATAAGAGAAGTTACAGTCTATGGTCAACATACAAGAGCTGCCCATAATAAGGTTTTTACTTATTATGGGAAAATACAATCTTGATCTTGATCATCTTCTGTGTTCATTAGTAGTGGTTATTCTTTAAGGCATTAAAAATAGCACAGAATAGGGCATAATATTGGGATATCAATGTACAGTAATTGTCAGCTGGTAATATATATTGTAAGGATCTGCTGCTAAAGTTCTGGTAACAGATATCACAATACACCTTTAACAATACACCCCAATAGGTCAGAACTGTTTGGTGGCACAAGGCGAAACTAAAACCTGGATGGTATTACTCAACTGTAATAGCTGATCAGTGTATATATACATACAGATGGGTGACAAAAAACTTTTTTTTTTTAAATAAAAAAAACACAAGATTTGGAAAGGTGTTGAGATGCACCATTTCATAGATAATTCTTTGAAAGATTAACATTTTTCTAAATTATATTCATGATATTTTTGGTGGTGGAGGATGCTGTTTAATGTTAGTCCAAAAATCTCCCATAGGTGTCTAACTGGATTGAGAACTGGTGACTGGGAAGGTCAAAGTGACCTATATATGATTTGCATAATTTTTACTAATCATTGGGAACACCATCATCTCAGAAGTATTCACGTCATCAGAAAAAAAACAATCTATCATATTAAAGTAGTAATCCATCTCACTCTCTAATGGCACAGAATTGCCATCAAACTGGCCTCCGGAGCATACCAGAACCACCACAAGAGCAACCAGTCATCTGTCTATATACCTTCACTTACAGTACTTTTCATCTCTCCGAGTAGTCTGCAATAGTTAGTGAAATTTCATGAGATCTGAGACTGATTAATCAAGATAAGTACACCAAGACCAACATTCTTTGATTATGTGTGTTAAATACATAGATTAGTCATTTTACGTACTGATAAGAATACATGCTAGTAAATAAATAAATGTTCAGCATCTTCACTAGAGTGTGTATGTTGTAAGATTTAAGTAATATTGCCAAAATTGAGCCTGTGGGGAAAAAAAAGATTCTTGTAAAAAAAATAATAAGAGTAAAGCATTGTTATAATTCTCCAGAGAGTGACACATTGCAAAAGTGAGTTTGATCTTCAGGATTAATGGTGCTTCCTGAGTCAGATATTCTGGCACAGGACTTGTGTATTCAGCCAAAAGCAATCAATAAGTCCTACTGAGAAGCAGAGGTCTTGTGATTGCCACCAGATATGCAGATGCTCACTAGTGCCACAGTTATACAATCAGGCTTACGCAACACTGCACGATGGCTGGGACAACTGCTGTGAAGTCATGCAGAAGGCTTTATCCTGGCCCTGTTTGCTCTCTTAATTTCTGGATGTATGACAGAATTACTGTAGGAGCTGCAGGGAAAAGCATACAGGATACTGCAGCTGATAAATTTTTATGAATTTACGTGTAAGATTTTTTAATTGAATTTTCTAATGGTAATAGATCACTATTTTCTTATTTATGAATGTCTTTAACTTTTTTAATATAAAATTGTATTGTGTGCTCTTTTTTAATGTTAACATTTCCTTATGTTCAGCCCTACCAAAAAAACAACAACAACAACAACAACAACAACAACAATAATAATAATAATAATAATAATAATAATAATAGTAATAATAATAGTAATAATTCTTACTCACTAGCCAGTGCAATGCATTAAGTTATAATATCATAATTCTACATTATCAGTATCTATCAGCTTCCCCTATACTCTGTGCCTAGCTTAGCACTAACTAGAAACAAATGGAGCTCTCCTGGAGGTCTCCTTTTTGGTTCTCATACAGAAACACTAACAAGCACACATTCGAGTGCACACAGCACATACAAACAAATCATCACCCCTGCAGAGTTCGATGGGTCTTTCACCCAAAAGCTGTTCTAATTCCCACAGCACTCGACCGGGGAGTAGGGCAAGATAAAAACATTACAGGAATGTTCCAGTGATTTTCAATCTCTAACAACTGCATCTGTTGCATTTACATCAGTGCTATAACATTTTCCAGAAGTATTACATTGTCAATTCTTTATTCGAACGTATTTGTACATCAGTCACTACATTTGGTCAATTTATCCATTAAAGGATGACTCTTGCAAGAGAATGAATCTGCAGTAACCAACAAAGCTGCTTGCAACTTATTGTGTATAGATACAACAAAACATTCTCTATTGCACAAGTGCTGAACCCATGTCTCATGTCTGTCTCAACCAAACACATAAACCATTAATTTGGATTATATAGTATATTTTAAACATTTATTGACAAAGAGTTTTTCTTTTTCTCTTGGACTTCCATTTAAGGTCAGTTCCAATTCTTTATTATGCTAAACAAATGCTACAGATGTAGAAATATGGTATTTAAAAAAACACTGTAGCATTCCTTTAAAACCACTTGCTATAATTGGGTCATTTGTAACAGAAACATGTTACGTCTCTAAGCAACTGTTCTCTGATCTTACAAATATAGTATACCATAAAAAGAGAAGTACAGCAGCAGATGGACTTTTAAGGGAATATACTGCAAAAGCTGTTAAGTCAAACCCAAAACCAAATTGCGAATTAATGAGCTAGATTAGATGCCAGGCTCTACAGGAGGGGCAATAGTATTAAGTGTACTTTTGGTTGAAGCTTGTGTATTTCCTCAGTGGATTTTTACAGATAACTGTTCTTGTGTGCGCTAAAGAGTTAACACTGGCAGAGCAGCTAATAAGGGAACATGTAAAGGTTGGTGGTGGTAATTAGACTGGCTTCATGGAGTAGAATTAAGAAGTCTATTCAGGTTGACAGGCCCTCACGAACAGAGAGGTGATGAAAGCAGTGAAAGTCTGAATTAGGGTAGATGCTTAAATTTGCACAGAGATAATAGCGCTGTACACACACACACACACACACACACACATACACACACACACAGAAGCATCAAAAAGATGAAAATGGCATAGGTTAGTGGCACGAACACTTAATGAATGTGATAGTAAAGCTGTTAAGATAAGTACTAGGTATCAAGTGCGGCTGTATGATTATAGATTTCACTACCAAGAAACTCATAAAAGCTGCTGTAAAAGATGGATGCAAAAACAACAACAAAAATGACAATGATTATATCTACCTGCTTCAGACGTCTTTCCATCATTACTCTCTTATTCGTTTCTCTCTAATGCTCCCTTTTTCAGAAGGAATACAATCACATAAATGTGTTTGCTCAAAGACAAAGACACAACCTTATATAATAGATCACAAAAGCATTCTATTAGGAAACTTATTTATCTTTTTTCATGGATTCTCAAACCTTTTGCATTCAGGGACATCTTTAAATTTCATAGGCCCCATCACAAACATTAATTTTACTAATGTCATAAAAGTATGAAATGCTTGGCTTATTATTTAAATGTGAACAGCAATGCTCTGGCTATTTATTTAAGCCCTAGAGATTTTTGTTTTTCTGCATAGGTAACACTTTTTTGAGATTTAGATTGAATCCATACATTTGAAGTTACTAGTGATATAAAATAATAACTATGAGAACTCATTAGAATATAAAAGCATTTTCGTAAAAGGGTTGTTTTTTTAATAAGGTCATGGACTACAGTTGGCAGCGCTTGCCAATCCCTAATGTGCTTGCTCATGCTTAATAATGAAATAGCCCTTGTCAAAGACTACATCGCCTCCACTTTTTTAATCACTCACTGAAGCATCTGCAAGTCACTGAGTGAAGGTCGCAATCCTGTGCTTTCAGGCTTATCAGAAATCTTTTTGGCAGATGAAAGAAGAAAGGCAGTGCTGCGTGTTCCAGTTTTCAGTAGAGTCACTTGAGCTATTTGTCCTCTGTAGGATGTAACCTGAGAAAGGATGTTCACCAGTTTAATTATTAACTAGGTTAAAATAAAGAATCGATTCTGTCATACTCCATCAATGCTGTGCTTTACTTGTAGTCATGGTGATGTCTGGTCGATGTGCGCCACCTAGTGTTGTGCAAGATAAACTGCATGAATCATCCTGACTCCAGCCGGTGGATGTCTGGGCCAGGACAAAGGATGTTCACTAGTTTCAATATTAACTTGCTAAAAGCAAACAATGAGTTCTGGGACAATGGTCTGCTGTTAATCTAGTGATGTTGTTCAAAGTGTGTGGACACCTGACCACAGAATACTTCATTCCAAAACCATTTGAGACCAGTTAAAGTCTTCTACTTCTCCCTTGGTAAGCCATGTCTTTATGTACCTGGATATTGTTTATATCCCCCCCCCACACACACAAACACAATGCCCCCCTTCCGTTGTTTAAAATAATTTATAATCACACTCTACAATGTCACCCAAATGAGGATGGGTTCCCTTTCGAGTCTGGTTCCCCTCAAGGTTTCTTTCTCATACCATCTAAGGGAGTTTTTTCCTTGCCACAGTCACCTCAGGCTTGCTAACTTGGGACGATTTTGTCTACCATGTAGGACTTTTTGCACTATGTTTTTGGTTTCTTATGTTCTGTAAAACTGCTTTGAGAAAATGTTCATTGTTAAAAGCACTATACAAATAAAATTGAATTGAATTGAATTGGCTTTGTGCACATGATCATTGCCATGTTGAAAAATGTCTGGACCCATAAATTCCAGTAAAAGCTTGCTATGCGGAAGGCCCGGGTTTGATTCCCAGCCAATGCCCAAACCCCAACCACTGGATACAGCGCCGGTCCCAAGACCAGATAAAATGGGAGGGATGTGTCAGGAAGGAATACATATGTATATATTTTTTCATAGAAGCAATAATGTTCAGTGTCTTATTGGAGTACATTGGAGTAGCTTTCTGTGTGGAGTACTTTTTCCTATTAAAAAAATTGCATAAGCCTGGTCAGGCTTGCCATGACTTCTGTATGAGATCCCACTTTATAAAGGGGCACCACACATACACACTCACAAACTCATTCATGCATGAGGACAATTTAGAGTAGCCCGCATATTTACTGCCATATTTTTGAAAGGTGTGAAAAAATAAAATACACAGAGGAAACCCAGACAAGCAGGCAGGAAAACATGCAAAGACTTTATACACACCCAGGGTGGGATGGGATCCCAGACCCAGTGAGGTTGTAAATTAGCAACATAACCTGTGCTATTAATGTGTATGTGAATAACAAATCTGAATCTGAAACATGAATACTCCTCTTTACTACTACAAATGTGAAAAAAAAAAAAGCAGAAGAAATAATATGGATGTAACTCACGGCAGATCTACCCAGCACCCGGGGTAGAAACTGGTATCACTTAGGAGGTTGTGACTCAGATCCAGGGCTGCCAAGTGGACAGAGGAATTCAAAGCACTTTCCTGTACCTCGACCAGCTGATTGTGTGGCATCCTCAAATCCTGTATTATATAAAACACACACACACACACACACATGCATGCACACACAATGTTAGAAGGGCAACTATTATATAAGTGCATTATTTTATATAAGTATTATATAACTAAGCCATGAAACATTTGCAGGAGCTGACCTCTAACGATGCGGGCAGTCCAGGGGGGATGGAGGAGAATCGGTTGTTGTCTAGTCTCAAGTGTTTGAGCGTGGTGAGGTGTTCGAAGGCCAAGGGCTCAATACTGCCCTCCCAGAGGATGTTCCCTGCCAGCTCCAAGTGGAGCAAGTTGGACAAACCTACAAAAAAAATGTAAAGCACATTTTTAGCTAAAATTCCTGAATGTTCTTATATAAAATAAATAAAAGTTTCTCATATTTTGGAAGGAATTTACATTGTCAGCTTTTTGTAACAGTTTGAGCTAAGTTGTCAGGCACATAAAAAGCCTTCAATGAGGATGGCTTTGTGTGTTTTTTTAGTAACAAATCAATCTGCATTTTTTTTGTCTTATTAACTTTAAGAGAAAGAACACAGAGATTGTGTTAAGGGAATAAAACCTTTGAGACTGGCTCTTATTGGAAAATAATCAACTTTGGTTTACCACCCTGTCATTGATGTTTTTCCCACAACAGCAGCCCCTGCTGTGTTTTATTCCTTACATCATGCATATTTTAAATGAAGATCAATCCATCGTGCCAAACCTTTTAAACTGTGGGAAAGCACTTGGTTTATCTTGTTGTCATTGATTCTCAGCTCCTCCAAAGAACTTGGCAGATGTGGGATTGTTTCTAGACCATTGCCATCAAGGTTCACTGCTTTTAGGTTTGTCATATTCTGTTAAGGATAAACACAGAGAGAGATAGAGAGGACATTTGTGAATGACTGCAGAGTACAGCTGTGGACCTGATGTTTTACATGCTTAAACGCCATCATTTCATCTTGGTGCTAAATTAATCTGCCTTTATTTCCAGGAAAACCACCTAAAGAGTAATGCTGTTTTTTTTTTTTTTGCAGGAATTATTGTAGTGGTAGGATATTTTAAGTTAAAATCCTCTTTTTTAAAACCCTGTCATCAGTGCACTCCAATATTAGCCTGCCAAATATAAGCTGCTTGTTTTGGGTCATACATTAGTGTTAGGTACTGTAAAATATAACCTAATTTTTCTCCCCCTTTGAGACTTTTGTTTGCTGAAATAGGTATAGCGCTAGACAAAGGGAAACACATGGTTGCAATGCATTTCTTATAAAAACATATAAATTTCATTTAAATAATTTGATAGTGGTACATAATCTCCTAGTGGTATAGTGTCTAAAGCTGTGCCACAACTAGTGAACTTTTTATTTTAGCAGGATGTGATTTGTAGCACAACACAAGAACTCTGACATTTTTTTATTCATACCGACATGACATGGTCAAGGCTTGTTCTCAATATATTGGTACTTGTGTAAGATATAATGTTATAATATATTGACACCATGAATAAGTCAGGGCTGATGGAAGAGTCGTCCAGAAGGTTCCTGCTCAGGTTGATCACTTCCAGGTTGGGCAGACCAGAGAACACATCAGTAGGTAATGTGGTGAAGTTGTTTCCTGTAACAGAGATGAAATGAGAACTATAACAATAAAGATAACATTTAACCAAAGTTTTTTTTTTTAGTTGTTGTTCAAGATCTCATGGTTCAAGTTGTTTAGACTCTACATTTCTCCTCAAGTCTTACCAGATAAGTCAAGCATGGTGACATTGAGGTCATTGATGACGGGAAATTCAGCAATGCCAGCGTCTGCACAGGAAATCTCGGTTTCATTCAGCTGGCAACCCTCTGGTAGCAATTCTGCAGTACTGTTACCAGCTGCCTCGATCTCCTCTTCCTCTGCCTGTTCTTCCTCTCCTCCTTCATTTTCTTCTTCTTCACCTCCTTCTCCTCCTTCTTCCCCTCCTTCGGCCCCTTCTTCTTCTTCTTCTTCCTCTTCTTCCTCTTCTTCCTCTTCATCATCATCATTTTCTTCATCTTCCTCATCCTCTTCCGTTGTCTTTTTCACTGGCTCATTAGGCTGGCCAAGAAGGCGGCTCTTTTCGGTTCCGAGCTCATGCAGTACCGTGCTCAGTTTACCTGAAATTCCATCTCGCATTTTCAAGATAGAATTTAGCTCTACCCACGCTGCCAGGGTTCTTCCCAGAACTGGCTGCTGACAGAAACATGGAGCCCATCATTAGACATAAATATACAGAAATTATTGTATTTGGCACAAACATAAGAAAGACTAAATGTAGTGGATAAATAGGAGAGTCAGAAAAAGAGCAGTGGCAATTTGTGAAATGAAAAACTACACCAGAAGATAAAAATAGCCAATATACTCATTATAACAGGGGCACACCTACGGAACTGACCGCAAACAAGGCGTTTAATGTATATGTTACTGCATTTACACATACAGTAAAGTCATTTAAACTGGCTGGTTTTGCTATTTTTTACTCTATTTAATTATAGTTCAGAAAGTAAAAAAAATTAGCTTGTTGGTCCCCAAAAGTGACCCGTGCTCACCTGTATGTTTGTAACTGGGCCTTTTTTTGTCTTCTCAGCTGCCCTTTTCTCCCCTAGCAAGAAATACTTGAGTTAAATACTTAGGCAAAATTGCAAAAAAGCAGTTTAAAATGTATTTGTAGTTAATTAGCTTAATCTCACATTGAAAACATGTGTTTTTTTTTTTTTTTACTAAACCACCAAAGTCACAATTTTTAGCACCCCTTTGACTAAAATCTCTCTTGGCCAACACAACGGCAGTGTTTCACTATAATGCTTAATGAGACATGCCTCAGCAGAGAAGCTTTCCAGAACCTACAGTGGAGCTGAAACTGTACCTAAGCCACTGCCAAAGTGAAAGCTACATTTACTCAAATGTAATTTTTTTCCATAACCTTAAACAGAAAATTGTTGGACACAAAATAAAACTTTTCGAGACTATGAATAATATTCATTGATGTTAACAAATTCATAATGTTCAGTCAAATAAAATATTTGACTTGAATAACATTGATTATTAATTATATGTCAGTAAACTTAACAAGTAACAAGTTCATGGGCACCCAAGGCTCACTCATGGTCGCGGGGACCAAAGGCCAACCTGTCTGGTCCGATCCCACAGAAGAACCAATTCAGTGCAAATGAAAGACAATGCTGGACAAAATAAAAGGCACCAGAACACCCAGTGCACCTGCTGTGTATGGGGACCAGCAGACAAAGAATCTGAGGCCTTTACTCAGCCTCACCAGATCCCAATCTGATTAAGCACCCTTTCGATTTACTGGATAAACAAATCCGATCCACGGATCCATCCACCCAACCTGTAACCCACAACACCCAAAGGATACGCTCCCAACGTCCTGGTGCCAGACATCACAGCACACACCCAGAGGCCCTGTGGAGCCACACCCTGAGGGGCCAGTGCTGCCCTGCTGGCACAAGAGGAACCCTACCACTAGGCAGTTTTAATGTTAATGGTTTTATTATTATGGCTGATTGGTATTTAGATATAAATACATCATTTTCATCATCCCCTATGTTGTTGTTAGTCTTTCGGCTGCTCCCGGCAAGGGGTCGCCACAGCTTAAGGGGTCGCACACGTTTACCTTAATTTTTGCTGACTAAGGCTAACTATACTATCATAATTTTTTGCTTCTTTCTCAGTCTCTCTCTCCCCATAAATTTATACTGTCCATATTTATTTATTCGGATCACTTACACACTTGCACATTTATGCAATTATCCAAACCCAATTATGGGGCAGCAAAAAATAAATAAAAATTCAGACACTGGTCAGGAGCTAAAGATAATGTTCTTGATATTGAGCATATCAAGAGAAGTGTTTTACAAACACTTTGTTTGTGACATGGCTGTTGGTACCAGAATCAGTAGTTTGAGTATTTTAGAAACTGCTGATCGATCATCGTGAAGATTCACACACAACAGTCCTGAAAGACAGAATGGTGTAAAAAAAAAAAAATAATAATAATACAAAACGTTGAATGAGCCACACCACTGTGGGTGGAAACACCATTCTGGTAAAAGAGGTCAGACAAAGATGGCCAGATTTGGACAGGTTTGAGCTGCCAGAAAGGATGTAATAACTCATGTAATTTCTACAACTACTGTGAGCAAAAAAACATCTCAGCATCTCAAAACCATCAAAAATTGAGGTTGTTAGGCTACAGTAGTAGATGACCACTTTGGTTCCACTTTGGGCACAGAGTAATCAAAACTGGGCAGAATTATTATTATTTATTATATATTTTTTTAATTAGCTGGTCTTTTCACAGTGTTGAACTGTCCACCACACCGGTGAGTGGTTTTCTGTGATAGCTCCAGATTTTTGGTCCTAGTTGACAGGAGTGGAACCTGATGTGTTCACCTGCTATTGTTGCTCATTTACTTCAAGGTTTGTTGCATTCTGAGACACATCACAGTTGTTAAGAGTCATTATTTAAGGTACTATAGACTTTTTGTCAGCTTAAACCAATCAGGTCATTCCCCTTTAATCTCTTTCATTAACAAGGCATTGCTGTAGTTTTTTTTTTTTTTGCACCATTCAGTGTAAACTCTAGAGACTGTTGTCTCTAGCAGATCATCAGTTTCTCAAACACTTAAACCAACTAGCACCAACAACCATGCCACAGTTCACAGAGTCACAGAGATCACTAAAGCTCTTGACCTGTACCTTGCTGCTGCCATGTGATTGCCTGACTGGTTAATTGCTTAAATGAGCAGGTGTACAGATGTTCCTCATAAAATGGACAATAAAAGTGAAAAAAAAAATCTAGTTTCTATATCACTATTTAATTTAAGCAAATACAAGATATTGGAATTTTTTTATATACAGATTTTCATAAGTTATTTTTTTTAATTAAAGCACATCTAAAAAACATGCCAATGTACTGAATCTAATACAGATGAAATTAGAATACAATTTGGAAGAACACCATCAAGAAGCCTGGAATAAGAATTGGTAAATTACAGCTGTACAGAAATCCAAGCATTTCAATATATGATATTAAACATCAGACACCTGCACCATTACAGCATCATCATCTGCATCGTTGCATAACCTACTTGAATATTCCACTGCTGTCTCCACCTCTGGAGCGTTTGTAAGGTCAGTGCTTGTCCCATTCTCAGTAGTTTTCCCCAGTGCATTTGGAGGGTCTGTTTCCACAGCCAAAGCTCCTACACATACACCTATACAGATACACAATACCCACGCTGACTGCATGGTGCTGATTTACTCTGCGCTCTAACACTCGGTGTGTGACGGTCTCACTCAGTGCGTACCTGATGGCTGCCCTCTTAAAGAGTCAGCCGGAGGAAGAGGGGAGCCAAGGAGGAGGGGGTTAATCATATACAAGCAACATCCTTGCCTGGAACCCTTCCCTTTTTCAGAAACATCATCCCCTGTTTTACGTATTCAGTGGTTAAGCTGTGTTTGCGTACTGAAACATTTTTAGAATGAGCGAGGGAGGGAGCAAGCCAGAGAGAGAGAGAGAGAGAGAGAGAGAGAGTGAGAGGACACAGCAGGACAGGCAGAAAGGCAGACAGTGGTATTAGCCATGTCAAGCCTGCCAGAGTGACACAGCTTCACACTTTGTAACACTTATGATAGACAAATTGGGAAAATAAGAAAACAAGTGTGAAAACAGGGAGTGGACTGACTGACTCTTCATGTCTGTCTCCAGCAATCTATGGCACGTGGCCAGTGGCATGTATGTCTGAAAAGGAGAAGGACATGGGCCAAGAAGACAGTGCTCAAAACCCAGAGAGTAAAAAAGAGTTAGATAAACACACTTATAGAGTGTTTCTCTAGATACTACCTATTGTAAAAAAAAATAATTAAAAAAAAGATTTGGTGTTTATTTTAAATCTTTTTTTATGAAATAAATAAAGCATTGTTATTAAATACTGTATAAGCTTCATAGTTGGTGTTTAATAAGTCATTATTATGTACTTCTCTAATTGACAGATCACTAGAATAAGTAAGAAATAATATATACATTATTAATTGTATATATTGTTAAAGGGAAATAACCTGCAAAGAGGTTGTGTAATAAAACCTAGAGCAAAGTAGACAAAACTCGAAGTTGGCCAAGTTTATCCAACAGTGCTGTTAGATTCTCAAATCTGATTGGTCAGAATGTGTAAACAATACTGCTGACTGTGATCCAATCATGCACTTTTTCTGACCTTTATGATTTTTAGAGTAAGGGAAGCTCCACACAGCAAATAACTTGTCTCAGGGATGTATCACAAAATGAAAGGTAACTACATACGATTAAACATATCGTTTCCTCCCACAATCCAAAGGCACGCAGATTAGGCTAACTCACTCACTCACTCATCTTCTATACTGCTTTATCCTGTATTCAGGGTCGCGGGGGGCCTGGAGACTATTCCAGGAGACTTAGGGCATGAGGCAAGGTACACCCTGGACAGGGTGCCAATCCATCGCAGGACATACACACACTCACTCACAAACTCATTCACACACTACGGGCAATTTGGGAACAGCAATTAGCCTAATCTGCATGTCTTTGGACTGTGGGAGGAAACTGAAGTATCCAGAGGAAACCCCACAAGCACGGGGAAGAGACAGGAATCGAGCCTGGCCGGGAATCGAACCTGGACCCTGGAGGTGCAAAGTGACAGTGCTAGATTAAAAAATCTTTTAAATTAGCAGTTATTAAACCAATAATTAAAAAACCTGACCTCGACCCCTGTCAGCTGTCCAATTACA
>JAOVVA010000019.1:10232666-10245508 GCA_028565275.1 Leiocassis micropogon
CGGGGAAGAGACAGGAATCGAGCCTGGCCGGGAATCGAACCTGGACCCTGGAGGTGCAAAGTGACAGTGCTAGATTAGGCTAACTGCTGTTCCCAAATGGCCCATAGTTTGTGAGTGTGTACAGTAAGTGTGTGTGCTTGGACTGGCACCCTGTCCAGCGTGTACCCTGCCTCGTGCCTCAATGAATGAATGCAAATCCTTCTTTTTGTTTTATTCCTCATACATTTATTCTAATGCCAAGAGGTTTCATTTAGATTCAACACAGTGGGAACAGGTAGGACTGCAGGACACCTTCAGAACTAGAGATCTATTGGGAACAAGAGACTTATTGGGGTAGTAGGTTTACGACTCATTAAAGCCTAATGCTACCACCCAAGATGTCTCCTGGAACAACTTATCTTTGTCCTCATACTAAAATGAAGTCCTGAAGATAACCTAAAGACCTATGGTGTCTTGAGTTCTAAAGACCTTCTACAGATGACCTGAGGGCTAGTCTGCATGCCCCATGGTAAAGTGTTAAATGTACAAGTGGTTGAAGGCTCGATTTCTGCTGGAAAAAAGTTCAGAAATAAAACGAGGCACTGAATGGCTTGGCTAAATAAATTTGATGGTGGACATTTACCCAGTGTGTCTAATATTTGAACATTTTATTAATGCTCAGAAAAGGATCACAAATGGGTCCATGGATAATATTAGACAAAATTGAATAAACACCTAAGGGATTATGATAGGTAAAATTTTATAAGGTTAAAAAGTTATCAGCAGTCTCTCTCTCTCTCTCTCTCTCTCTCTCTCTCTGTCACACACACACACACACACAAACACAAACAGTAGGAGGTGACTGCACGGGGGCATGGGGGCATGCTAACCACAAAGAATCACTGTAGAGTGAGAGATAGCCCAGTGACTCCATTAGTGTTTGCTAAGACGGACAGAGACTACAACACTGACTACATCTATATATTGTTTATATAGCAAGTACATGATTTCCCAGCCTCTTCGAGTTACTTTCCAAACTTTTATTAATAACCTGCCATAAGGTTTTAATGTTAACGTCATAAACCATGTCAGTTAGAGATTTGAAGCAAACTGTTCAAACAAATGGAGAACCAACAAACAACTGAACACAACCACAAAGCCGACCATGGGGCCAACTTAATTATTTACAATAACAGGCTTCGCCTCTTAGGTTTGCTGGAAATTATAGTTTATAGCATTGCTTAATTTAAGTTCTTGTGTAAATATTAAAATTCAGTTGGAGAACATAATACGCACACATATCCAGGACGGATAATGTGTGCTTAATGTGTGTGATCTTCCAGCTTTTTTCTTAAATTAGTTATGGTCAGAAAGTACACTTTTCCAGTTCCACTGTGCTTATGTAAGCCTGAGATGGATTTTTATCCAGAGTCTCCAAACAAATACAGCCAAGGAACAAGTACAAACCATGTAATTTTAATCCGACAAGCCACACAGACTCCTTTTCTCTCAGTAACGTGTGTGTGTGTGTGTGTTTGTGCAAGCACATTTAAATAACCATGTCCACCTGCTCCGTTCGTCCACAGCTCAACATGTTCTCAGTGTCAGCGTTGCCAGATTTGCTCTAACCCCTGACTGTGGGACTGTAGTCACCACCCAAAAGTACAATCTTTTTTATTTAGTTATTCACTCTCTAATAAATTAAAGCCTAATAACCTGCAATTACTGAATTATTATTTTGTAACTGCATTGAAACTAATAGAATACCTTACAAAAGCAAGGACAGACGTTTGGAAATGCCAACATGCCCTAGATGTTTTCAGAATGAGTCTTTAGAAAGGCCTTGGTAGATATAATGCTTCAAAGTTATGGTTTTGTGCACTACATGAATTGGGTATGTTTTTTTTGTTTTTTTTTTAAACAGTTGTTGAGCTGAAAACGGCCCATTTAATCTGGCAAATGTGAATGAGGTGGATGTGGTTGGTACAAGCAGGGTGTGGAGCGAACATGGGTACCTAGTGCTGCCAGAAACACGTTGACATGTTCAATTGCTCAGCAGCGTAGGCTACCAGCACAACGTGGGGCGAGGAGATAGAAATATAAAGCTGGACTGTTTAAAATGCTAGACTATTTACAATATTAGTGCAAATGTACACTAGTCTTTTGCAATACGTTGATTTAAGCACTCAAGGTTCAGAGATAGAAGGCCAGTGCATGTTAAGGCCAAAGGGCATCAGAGCAGCTGCATGAGTAATCACGTTAGAGCTGCGACACTTACCGGGTCCAACGTTCACACAGCTATATTGTCTTCATTTAAAACTACGTAGTACCATACTAAACAGGATGTTCAAACACAAGGCTATTACAGAATGCTGATGTATTGTGGATGTACAGTTTTGTCATACTATTTAGTGCCTCTAGATGTGATCTTGATCACAGAACGTTTAGACCACATTAACAACAGGTGTGGAAATAACAGTGGCATAGCAGTTTGACAAAGGCCTAGCTTTTTATGGCTATTTTCCTTTGTTGGGGGGTCTTCTCTTAGAGGCCTAGTGCTCTTCCCTCAGTGATTGGCAAATGCAGGTGACCGGAGGTTAAGTTTAGACCTCAATATGGGCCTGGACAGGGAGCAGCACCAAGGACTTATTGTCATAACTGCCGTTCCCCTGCCTGTTGTCTCTGACATTCCTCCTCTATTTATAGCCTATTCCATCCATAAGCCCATTCTCTCTTGCCCCTTTTTCTTTTTCTATCCATCTCTCTCGCTCTCTCAGATAGGAAAGGGGGAGTGACGGCAGACTTTTGTCTTTTCTGAGACAACCATTTCAGGCATAAAGGCCAGAGAAGGTAGCCCTGAGGCTCTTTGTCCTCTGTCCACAGTGCTGTGAGGAGTGCTGGATTACCTGAGAGGAGCCATCATAGAGAACTACACAGTTTGAAGAAAGGAGTCAGAACTCAGGACAGCCATGGATGATGTATATAAAGCAGCGGTAAGGAATTGTTATGGGTAATAATGTTTTGGGTTTTTTTATTATAAAAAAGAATAAAACATCTGAGCAACATAAACCTTGAAGATGTAAAAATGTATAGTCAAAGAGTGTGTTAAATTTTCATATTTTGAAACCTTTCTCTTAAAACCAGTCTGCTGGAGGGCATTAAGTGTCTAGTTTCAAGAATGGATTAAGTGAAATCTAACACTATGAGCACTCAAGGTTAAACCAGTGCCATGGATCACTGCTGGAAATGAATGGACCTCAAGTTCCAACAGCAGTGATAAAAATGATTTCCCTGCTACCAATTAAACCTTAAAAAAGAAAAACAACAAAACAGTGTGATGGAAGAAAGTAATGATTAATAAGCAGGTTACAAATAATGCAATGATAGAAATAAAGAAAAAGAAAAGGTTCCCAATTCTGGCCCTGTAGAACCAACTGCCATACATATTTTAAGTGTTTGTTTTTTTTTCTTCATTAAAACCCCCAGTTTAACTCAAGAAAGGATGAGAATCAGCTTCTTAGTTGACTCAGCTGTGTTGAGAGCAGAAAAAAAAAACATGTAGGACAGTTGGTTCTAAATGTTTTTTCCTTGGAAAAACCTCCTATGTATAAAATAAAGACAGCTTTTTTCTTTATGAGAGGGGTTTGTGTTGAACTCTTTTACAGAGAGACTATTCATCATTCAAAGATATAAATAAAAAAAGTAAAATAAAACATGACCTATTTATTTATATATATATATATATATAAATATATATAAGGCAGGTCAGGGCACATTACAGGCCTGATCCTCACTTCAGCCAATTAATTAAAAATTTTAATATTAACAAAAAATGAATCAGTGCCACATAAAACATGATATGGAAGCTAAAAATACCATACAATAGCTGGTGAATGAGTGGAGGGTCAGAAGGGTGGGGTTACCGAGATTAACACCAGGATGTGTCTGGTGTCCAGTGTCTAAGTGTTAGGTTAGTCAAAAATAAAATCATGACTTATTTGCGTAAAGAATAGAACCTTCTCAGTATCCGAGGAATGGCATCTTTATTATGACACATAGTATTGTATCAGATTTCTGTTTAATACTGAGCCTTCACCTGATTATTTCCGTTATACAACAGGTCGAGAATTTAACAGAGGAACAAAAAAATGGTAAGATTTTGTTATTCCCTATTGTAAATGACTGTATGCCTTGTTCTCTTTTTAGCTCTGATGTCTTAACAAACCACTCTAGTGCTATCAGGTTGTGTGAGTCATGTGTTAACGTGTCTCTGGCAGAGTTCCGCGCTGCCTTTGACATCTTCGTGCAGGACGCCGAGGATGGCTGTATTAGCACTAAGGAGCTGGGGAAGGTGATGCGGATGCTGGGGCAGAACCCCACACAAGAAGAGCTGCAGGAGATGGTGGACGAAGTAGATGAGGACGGTATGCCAGCCACTGACTAATGTTGGGTCTGTTTGATGCATTGAACACATTTAGGCTATACCACAAAACAAGGGTCTGTAATTAAAGGTCCAACATGTTTTAAAATAGCAAACAGTCCTACCAAGAAAAGAAACCTCAAGCAGAGCTATAGTCTTACAACTTTGCATACGAGCTAAAAATCACATCCCATTGACGTGGTGGCTGTGTATTTTTTGCGTAGGTAGCGGGACAGTGGACTTTGATGAGTTCTTGGTCATGATGGTGCGCTGCATGAAAGAGGAGAGCAAAGGAAAATCGGAGGAAGAACTGGCTGAGGTCTTCCGCATGTTTGACAAGTAAGGAGCAAATGTATTCTTAACTTCACAGGTTCAACAGCTGCATTTTGAGCATTTGGAGCGTTCTACACCACATATTTTTCTCTTAAAGAAACGGGGACGGTTACATTGACCTAGACGAGCTGAAGAACATGCTAGAATCAACAGGGGAAGCCATTACTGAAGATGACATTGAAGAACTCATGAAGGATGGAGACAGAAACAATGATGGCAAAATTGACTATGATGGTAGGTTTTAACTCCTAATAAACCTCTACCAAAACATATGACGACATACTACAAATCGTTGACTTAATATACATATTCCTTTTTAAACCCACAGAGTTTTTGGAATTTATGAAAGGCGTGGAATAAAAATGCTGCCTAGCTGAAGAACCCGCACCCCCCCCATGCCAATTCAACAGCCCCATGCACCACCTCATCATTCCCGGTCCAAAAGCTGAGACATCACAAAATGGTCACCATCACTGCAATCTGGCATGCATACAAGAAGCTTGAATATGTTGACAAGAAAATTGTGTAAATAATTTGCATTATCATCAGTCACGTGTTGGTTCTGAATGCTGTATGTCCACCAACATCGATTTTATCTTTTAAGTTGCCTTCATCAAAACAACTTTGCGAGAAAAGTCTGTAGTGTGTTCTTTGTAATGCGGTCACTTCCTTTTCAAAGCCCAAGTGTTGTCTGGAATAAAATGAACTAGACCTAAACATATTTGGGTGCACCACATTGGCCAACTCTGATATACAGAGAGGTCTTTTAAATTTAGCATTTACAAAAGTTCATAATACAAACAGACTGGGTGACCAGTTCATTTTATGACTGTTTATTCATGATAGAGTGAACCAGATAATTCAAACAACCAACAACCACCTAGACAGTTTAGTAACATGACACACAAATGAGCACATCACAATGAGACAAGATTAGCTGCAAATGAAGCAAATACACAGTAGCTTAGACATGAGACACTGAGATGCCCCATGTGCCTTGTTACAGTCCTTAGTCAGTTTGGAATTTTCAACTTCAACCATAATTTACCATCCAAGACAGTAAATGTTTTATACTGAAAGTAACTGGGGAGGGAGGGGGGTATCTTAAAGATACAGGTGGTAAAAAATAAAGAACAAAGCAGAGAAGGAGATGCAAAAGGACTGCAGAAACCTGAATAGCAAAGAATTAAACACAAATTATGTTTCAAGCACTGCACTATGAATTAGCCAATGAAATGTTTAATACATGACTAGCTATGATGTTACATATTTATCCTGACAGATGAGTGAGACCATGGTCTGAACACCAGAGAGGTTACTCAATCTTTGCAAAGCATCAAGGAAAATGAAAAGAACCGTGTTAAAAGTTTTCCTAGAATGTCTTTAACAACAGTGCTTTTGTTGGGGAAAGAAATGATTACAGGCCAAAAGTATTTAAGCTAATTGTATTAGCGGTTGGTCAGGAATAAGGAAAGACTGGGTGGGATTTGAGGCATTCAATTGGCAAAAGTGCACCTCACCGCAGCTACAATAGACTTAGCACTGATGCCAAACATGTCCAACAGCTCCTGAGGTTTGCCACTCTGGGGCACCCGGCTCACAGCCAGTCGATGGACCACGATGCCTGGTTCCTCTCCCACTGCTGCCAAGACCGCCTCGCCCAGACCACCTACACACAAAGCAGGACGTTACTACACTGTCATTACAAGCATGACTAATACCTCGTCATAGTAGAACAGTTCATTTAAAAAAATAAAACCTTCAGAAGTTGGAATTTGTGCTCTATCAGGGCCAGGAAAAAAAAACAAAAAAAAACAGCACTGCCACACTAAGACCAGAAAACTGCTTACCTTCTTTGTAATGATCTTCCACTGTGATCACTTTGCCCTGAGTGGCACGAGCACTGGCCACAATTGTAGCAGCATCCAGGGGTTTGATAGTGAATGGGTCGATTACACGGATGTTCACTCCTGCAAATCACAAACCACCATCAGCATTAGGCTTTTTCTGTTACAATATTGTACATCATAGGATTAAATTATGTGATTGTCTTTGTAATTGTGCAATATTGTGCAAATGTGTGTATATTAAAAATTATTTTGGGCAGCAGTAGGCACACCAACCTTCTTTAGCCAGAATGTCATGTGCAGCAAGGGCCTCATGCAGTGTAACTCCAGCACCAATCACTGTCACTTGATCACTGTTAGACTGACGCACCACCTACAGGACAAAAAGTGAAACTACATTAACACAATCATGATTGACTATGACTAATGACTATTTTTATACCAACAAAGTACCCCTTCTCTGCTTTCATTATAACCGTTCTGTTTCACTAGTGTATGCCCTGCTCTTCCCCAAACACCTAGTCAACTCCCAAAGCAGCCTCTAGTGAATGTTTTAGTAGACCGTTGCATACAAAACCGTATGATGCAGTGAAACACAGAAAAATTATAAAACATGTACAGTGAAACCTCGGATAACGCGGTTTGCGAGTGTTCCGCAAGACAAGCAAAGATTAATAATCTTGATTTGGAATACAAACAAGTTGTGGTTTACGGGTACCAAGTATCATGTATCGCGCATGCGCTTCTTGTTCTGACGCCGAGTGTCATGTGATCAACTGAGCCAACGGTTTTCCTCTCTTGCGCTGCAGAATTGTGGGTAATCGTCTCCCCAGCTGGGTCTTAGTGCGCATCTCTTACTGGTATAATCAACATCCGTGCACGTGTGTACTGTTTACTACAACACTGACCACGTGTGTGCATGTAAAAATTTTATTTTGTGTTTGTATGCATGTGTGTACAGCGCACATGTACTGTTTCTTATAACACACACATGTGCGCGTGTGTAAAGCAAAAAGTCTCCTTAGAGAGGTTAAAGATCCATTTTCTCCCTCTCTGTTTCAGCCAGTAGTTGTGTGCGCGCGCGCATAATTTGACGACACCGTCTTTTTGGGGCTGTAGAACAAATAATTTCAGTTTCCATCAGTTTGTATGGGACAACTTGCTTTGATTTACGAGTGTTTTGGAATACAAGCCCGCTTCCAGAACACATTATGCTCGTAATCCAAGGTTCCACTGTATAGCTAATAAGAGAAAAAGTTTACTCAGATATTCGGCTTAGCTGCGACCTTGTCCCTTTTTAATTTCTGTTTCATTTAGTTCTAAATGAAATATTTATAAACCTTGTTACTCATTTTTGACATGCATCTTGGACAAAAGGGGGAACTAGGGTAGAGCCAAATCCATATATGGCATTTGCTCAAATAGAGGGTTTTCATAAATGTTCATAAAAAAAACAAAAAAATTATTAAATAGCTAGTCTGGGGCACTGGTGGCTCAGTGGTAGATGTTTCGCCTGCCATGCGGAAGGCCGGGGTTCGATTCCCAGCCAGTGCCCAAAATCCCCCAGCTACCGGATGCAGTGCCGGTCCCAAGCCCGGATAAAATGGGAGGGTTGCATCAGGAAGGGCGTAAAACCTGTGCCAAGTTGTTGTGCGGACTGGGGTCGCCACAGCGGAATATCCTTGCCGGGAGCAGCCGAAAGATCAACAACAATTAAATAGCTAGTCTGCGAGTGTCGTGTGTACAGCTGTGTTGAGAATGAAAGATTAATTTTCACGCAGTCTTGCTGCTTCAGTGTTGGATCTTTTTTTTTTGTCAGATGTTACTACGGTATACTTAAGTATAATTACAAGCAAGTTCTCAATCAACTTCTGGGCCACAGCCTGACTTATGACAGTCTTGCAGTCAATGCTTGGATTTGGTCATAAGTTTGTGGGAGTGTTTCTCCCCCTGCCTCTTGAGGAGTAAACAAAAGTTCTCAATGGTACTTTTACAGCTGATTATATAGAATAAAATGTGTTTAGCCAGATCTCAATAAGAGGTTAATTAAGGTTGGGTCACTGTTTTATTTGTTTATATTGTGTCTGTAGTGTCCTCCACTTGGCGTGGGAGGTGGCAGGGTTCACAATGTTCACATAGGCACTTGGTTTACAATTTAGTTTACTGGTTTGAGTGTGGTTTAGGAATGAAATTGCAGATTTAAAATTTACTTTTTGATTATATTTATGGTTACACATTTCCAATTTTTCACAGGGTTTATGAAAACCATAAAACTTATGTGCCATTTCCACTTTTATTCAAATACAAAAGTTTGCTGCCTGAACAAACACTGAACTCTGCACATCCCTAATTTGAACACAATGGCGCCATCTAGTAGCAGTGGCATTATTTTTTTTATATATAAAAATATGGAAGATGTCACTAAACATGGAATGGGACAGCTAGTGCACATCTATGCTTCCCAATAAAGGTTCTGTGAAGGTTTAGTCTAATTGCCATGAATAGAAAAAATGTGACAATGGACAATGACTCCAATGCGAGATTACTGAGCGATTCCTTTGCAACAGTATTAAACATTTACTATAAAAGCCATTTGTACATGATGCTACATTCATTAATTATACATAAAATGTAGAAAATAGTGATCATACTCTCACTATTACAAAAATCTAAATCTATTACTAAATCTGTTACAGTATATTGGACGATATTGGGTTAAATTAGGGCCATCAATATTAATGTGTTAACAAGTGATTAATCAAAAAATTAACAGATTCCTTTAAAAAAATAAATACAAAAAAAAAAAACCATGTGCCCAAGTTTGACCCTAATGGCTTTTTGTAATTACTGACTGTTTAACTGAGAATTTTTTTATTTATCAACTGAGACCACTAAAATACACATGCACAATTTATAATAAAATTATATAACTTAAGTTAAAAAACTCTGCTTTCTGAAAAAGAAAATGTGCTCAAATTCCCAACAAGGGTTTATGAATAATGGCAGAAAAAAGTGTGATGACAGATGACGAGAAACAGCAGGTAGTGACACCCCCGCCCCCCCGTGTCGTCCATGCTTTTCAGGCAGGCAACAACAAAAACAACTACACAATCAGGAGCAGCATCTGAAAGTCTCGGTCCTAAATTCATTTGAGCACTACATAAGTGAAAAGTTGCTTCAGACTTGCTTCAGACACTTACCTTAGCTTTACCAATTTCAAATTTCTCATCTGGCTCATATATGATGGCTGTGTCTGGTCGACTGGTCCTTATGAAACAGATTCCCTGAAAACAAGTTAAAGGAAGCACTGAATACCAGGAGAACATGCACCACTTGAAAAAGACTCCTTTTGTCAATATTAAAAATTAACTGTTTGACTAGTAAGATTGATTAAAATAATAACTGGATGACCCAAAAAAAAAAAAAAAAAAAAAAAAAATTGTGCAACACCTCAGCTACAAAGCACAGCAAATTCTGTGCATTTCTGTTCAGCTATTGTGGTAATCAATCAAACCTTAAAAAAAATATATTTGTACAATTATAGATATTTAAGGTGCGTTTACTTGACATGTTTGGTTACATTACAATGTCTGAACAGACAGGGAGTGAGGGAAAAGTCCTAGCTAGTTGCAAAATAAAAACGTTAGGCACATTAGCAACCTAAAGTGCCTAACGTTTTTTTTTTTTTTTTATCTGGAAGCATGTTTGTATTTTTTCAATGCACACTACAGTTTATAAACCACTAATTATCTTTCAGCTGGTAAGGACATTAGAATTCCCATTTCAGTAATGATTACCTTCGTATTTGCTGCCAACTCTACTGCCCTCTCAGTGGACACTCCATCACTAGGGTAAAACACAGTGCATGTTGGGATAGCACGGAACATTGCAAGATCCTCCAAAGCCATCTGAGAGGGGCCGTCCTCACCTGAGCAAGAGACGATTTATTTAACCTCACAAAAGAACACATTTTAACCTAAAAAAAAAAAAAGCAAGAACAAAGTTATAAGACGTATAGAGTAGAGTTGAACAAACGGGTCTTACCAATAGAAACGCCACAATGGGAGCCCACCAGGTTGACATTAGACTGAGAAATCGCTGCCATGCGAATCTGGTCATAGGCACGTGATAAGAATGCAGCAAATGTGCTGGCAAATGAAACGGTACGATCACGAGTGGCACAACCAATTGCCACGCTCACCTACAAAGCAAAAAAAGATTAATTAGGGATTCAAATACTAATTTTATCTTATTAAAATAGGATTCAGTTAATAATTCAGCTAAGTCACACATTATATAAATCCTTTGGCACTGTTTAATCTTATCACGTATTAAGTTTTAATAAAGTGATTTCAGACTTTTATCTGTTTTGATAGCACCACACAAACCATTGTTGGTCTTCAAACTGAAACTACTAGACCTTTTTTAAAATAAACACACCATATTCTGTTCAGCAATGAAACACTCAATGTAGCGATCAGGATGGGCTTTCTTAAATGTCTCAGCGAAGGTAGAATTTTTGGTATCTCCATCCAAAGCCACAATACGCTGACTGGCATCTCCCATCTTCTTTAGGGCAATACCATAAGCTTTTCTTGTAGAGATCTGCACACAAATAGTTAGGGATTGGCTTTTTAGAGACGAGAAAAAAAACTGTCTGCTTATGAACCAAGTGGGTATAATAGTCACCTTGTCTCCAGGCTTGTGTTCTGGAGGAGATGGTAGATAGATGGGATTTGGGTCAACCGGAGCTGCGTCCTCATTAGGCAGGGCAGCCTGGAGGGATTTGCCAGAAGCCTGGATCTGGTTCTCAAGATGAGAAATCAGCTCATCCACACGGTCCTTAGGGATGGGCTTGCCATGCCAATTATCATTGTCCTCAATGCCTGAAAACCACAGCACAAGGCATATAGCAAAGTCAGGTCCATAAAGTTTTGATCCTGCCCACCCCCCCTTTTTTTAGGGGCTCTGTACACCACAATAAATTTGAAATAAAACACTCAAGACGCAAGCAAAGCTAAGACTTTAGGTTTTTATTCAAGGAGTTGGATAAGTGTGGCATTGGCAATTAAGCATACATGCTAGGGGCTCAGGGAACAAACTAACCTTTCTAAACCTTAGGAATACCTTAAATAGTTTGAAGAAAATCCAGACAGTCATTGACTACCTGAATTCTGGAACCCATGGACATTACCAAAACACTTTTATTCAGTGGTCAAATTATAAAAAACAAAAATATATTGATAATATTCAAGGGGGATGGTATGGTCAAACCAAAACATATGCATTTAAACATGGGATTGTCAAAATTATAATTTGATCCTTTCCATGGTTTTCATCTGGGGAGGATTATAAGAATACAAAAAAAATCTACATAATCATTAGTAATGAAATAATTTATTATATAGTTTTGTATGACTATGCACCAGTCTCTCGCTCACAAATCAAATTACTATTATGGCATTCAAAAATCAATTTGGACTCTTTTGCACCTAAGCAAGTAGGCGAATTCACAAAGTCTAATGGAAAAACTAAAAATTCTTTGAATTGAGAATGAAATTACACAGGAAAGAACACGTCTTCTGTTCCATTATCTACGAGTGCCCCAAAACAGGTGAGCGTGTGTGAAAATGCCGATCAATGCCACATTAACTTTCAAAACCCTTGAATTAAAGCTGAAAGTCTTGACTTCAGGGGGAGTTTACATGCCTGGCTCACCTTTGAGCCCTTTGCCCTTGAAGGTTTTGGCCACAATAGCAGTGGGCTTCCCTTTGAATCGTTCTGCATGCCAGAGTTGCTTACAGAGCTCTTCCACATCATGGCCATCAACTACACAAGTGTTCCATCTGAAATGACACAGATAAATTGGACATTAATTCAAATTGTTTGCAAACATGTTTGAATGAGAAGGTGTGTCCAAACTTTTGGCCTGTACTGTATATCAATGTGTTTATTTTCATGACCATTTACATTGGTAGATTCTCACTGAAGGCATCAAAACTGAATGAACACATGTGGAATTATGTACTTAACAAAAAAAAGGTGAAATAACTGAAAACATGTTTTATATTCTAGTTTCTTCAAAATAGGCACCCTTTGCTCTGATTACTGCTTTGTACACTCTTGGCATTCTCTCGATGAGCTTCAAGAGGTAGTCACCTGAAATGGTTCACTTCACAGGCGTGCCTTATCAGGGTTAATTAGTGGAATTTCTTGCTTTATCAATGGAGTTGGGACCATCAGTTGTGTTGTGCAGAAGTCAG
>JAOVVA010000019.1:10278010-10305835 GCA_028565275.1 Leiocassis micropogon
AATATTTACACATTAAGTTTACTGAAAGTAAAAACAGTTGAAAGTCAGAGGACGTTTCTTTTTTTGCTGAGTATATACAAGTCCATTGTTTCTCTAAGAGCGGTTTATAAGGAGGAAAACAAGAACTGAACTTGCCAACATCACTGCGCTGACTGTTTTTGTCATTGGGTAGACGAGCATATGCCGTGTAGTGACCGCCAATCATTCCTCCATAGTGGTTTATAACAGCATATAGATCATAAATAGGAGGCTGCTGGACATCTTCCTTCTGGCCGATACAGAACTTACTTAAGTCCAAGTTCCTGTGTAAAAAGGTAGTTGGTACAAAACACATTCCATAATTATATATATTTCATTAAAAAAATGTTAAGATATGCTACAGACATCAACAATCTATAACTAAGAGCTTCGGCGTACCTCACAGGAAAGTCCACCATGTCATTGATTTTGTCTCTCCAGATGAAGCTCCGGAAGGAAAATCGTTTAAGCTGAATGATGAGCACATTCGGCAAACGCCAAAGTAGAAGCTGCTTAGAGGCCTCCCTGTGCTGCTGACATTTTGGACAGTACCTAAATCGTAGAAAGAAATTCTATAATACATGAAATATTATCGCATTGAAAATCTTAAGATCATTGCTGAAGGTAATCCAAAAGGCCTTATTTTACAGTTTTAATACAGTTGTGGTCAGATGTTTAAATGCACTCATTATGAGCAGGACTATCATGGCAGGATTTAGCTTTTAATGATTTCTTTGAGATTGTCTATTTCTGAATGATGGTACACCATACATCTTTAATAGAAGAATCAACCAGTTCAATTTTTTATTGTAAGCCCTACATAGTGGTGACATGATGTTCATGATCAATCTGTAAACTTCTGACCACACCTGTATAGTTCAACTTGAAGAGGGCGAAAGCTATCATTTCACTCTTTTTCTTTCTATTTCCTACCATGCTTCCTCGGGTGCCAACACCTCAGGCTTGGTGAAGAGGTTGAGGCACTGCTCCAGTGTAAAGTGTCCCGCCCTGGCAGTCTCACTGGCAGAGCCTGGGTCCTCATCAAACTCCAGCTCTTTGGAGCGCACCAGCACATACTCTTTTAGCCGCTCATTGTTCTTCCACACGAGCTCCAAGGTGCAGTCTTCAGGCACCTCCAGTACTCCATCCCCTATATAATGGTGAGTAAATCAGCATGAGGGCTGAAGGTTTCTCTGAAAACAATGCACAGACTTTGTATATACAATAAAGAAGAGAGCAAAGATACAAGTTTAACCTTTGTCTTCAAGTTTGAGTTCCTTGTTGTTGGCATCTTGTAGTGAGATATAGAACTGGGAACCACTCCTGTAACTACAGTCTGAGGGTTGTTGGTACCCTGTGACTGCAGCTAAAAAGTGTAGACACACAAATGTTAACTCCAGTTGACAGCAAATCCCAAAAATGAAATGCACGGAAACATTTACAGTTAACCTTATTATGAAGTTACCTTCTGGTTTCACAGCCTTTTCACATGACGTTTCTTTTTCTCCATAAGGATCCTGGGAGCTAGAAAGCAGCTCAGAGACGCCCGAGTCTGTGGTGTGAGTGGACTGTAAATTTGGATCTCCTGCTGAGTGAGAGGAAGCCTGTGCTGCTGCTGCCACTTCCGAAGACACGTGATCCTGCTCCTGATCATGCCCTGCTTCAAGTGAATTAATTTCTTCCTCCTCTGTCCCATGTCCTTCAGCAATTGAACTGGTTGTTGGAGAGTGATCAGCACGAGATAGATTGACCTCAGGAGATGTTCGACCAGACTGGAATGGAGGACGGAACACGTTCACCGAATACCTGCACATGAAAAGAGCACAGTGTAAAAAAAGACTGCCTCACTAATTTATTATAAGCATTTCACTGCATATGACAAAATTTGAATTGACTTGAATGTGACACAGCTACAAATATAGGAAATCTACAGAAGTCCAAACAGCATACCTGGAATACCCCTCTAGAAGCTGAGTGAGGCGGGTGTAAGTAAGCCTTGATTCTGGGACACTGATCAAAAAAGGCATACCCACATTCTCAGAGTTGGGCCGGCACAGAGATTTATGGTTGGGCCAGTGGTTTTTCTGGCAAGCTCTAAATGAAAGGAAAATGTGTTTCATTTTTTAGAACGGAAATATATAGGAGTAACACCCCATTCACAATCACGAAAGACTGATTCACGAGACTGAATAAATGACTCACTGATTGCAGTAGCCCACACGATAGCAACGTGTACAACGCCTCAGTTTCTCATCGTCTGACAGAGGTGGTTTCTGGCAGGCAGCACACTTGGCTATAGGAATACTGGGAACCTGAAGTCGCTTCAAATGTACAGGAACGCAAGTAAATGAATGAACTAACAAGCAAACAAACAACTGATGTGAACATTATTCAGCTTCGAAAAAATTGAGACACCTGATGGACCCTAAGCAGCACAACTTTCTCCTTAGTCAGCTCTTTGGATAGCACCTCGAAGCAGAAGAGCGTGTCAGCGGATGAAACGGTATCAAGGGAGTGAGAAGGCAGAAATATCCGATGGAAATGGTTTTTCACCACCTGGGGAAAAAATAACACTTTAAAGTAATAGTTATATGGCAAGCGTATAAAATATAATAAGTGTTAAGGACAAAAATTGCAAACCTCTGCCAATCTGAGGTTCTCTGGTTTCACTCTCACACTCCGGGAAATGGATTCCAACACTTCCGCTGTGCTGGAGTTCTCTTTACTAACGCTCACCAAAAACTACATAAAGACATACACAAAGATATTTAACACAGTAAATAAAGGACAGTGAACTTAACGTAATAGGCTTGTGAGTTTTACCTTGACTGGTTTTTTGTGGGGTTCCTTAGCAAAATAGAAGACAGTGAGCACCTTTTGTTTTTGAGGTAGCGGGACAGGCAAATATAGAAAGGGGTCAAAGGTAATCGAAACCTAGAAGGAAAAGGAGGGTGAGAAGAAATTAAGTTTCATTTAAAAATGTAAAAAAGTCAAAAAGTGAAATCGTACCAAAAACTTTATACCACAACTTTTTCCTACAACCTTTTTCTATTTTACACAAGTCACAAAAACACATTATCCTAGTTAAATATTAGCGCCCATAGAGGGGTACTGTGACTCAGATTTTACCATTAGGGTGTGTATTGTATACACTGGTGGCCAAAAGTTTTAAAGGGATAGTTCGGGGTATTTCAAATCTGTTTCAAAAAAATATGAGGTGTACACAAGTACATTACAACAGGTCTTTATCATTATAAATTTTCTTGCTCTGCACATCACTAAGATCTGAGGACTGAGATTTAGGGAATTTGGTGCCTGGATCAACAACCTTGAACTTGCCCAAACATGGCCAGGTGTGATGAACTGGATGTTCTGATACCTTTATCTCGCAGCAAGCATTGATTTCTTTTTCAGCAATTTGTGTTACATTGCCTTTGGGATCAAATCAGATTGGCTACCCATGATTCTGTCACCTGTTCATTGGTGTAATTGATAATGTTATTCAATTCAGTTGGTGGTGGTGTTAGGGTTGTGGCTGATCTGTGTGCGTGTGTGAAATGCACCAGAACACCTTGTGCACCAAAGCCTGTTGTGCGTGAGGGCCCAGAAGGCAAACAGCCCAAGACTGCTGACTTCCAAACTAAGCACCGACAGGGTGAGCCGGGCCAAATTTTTTCAATCCACAGACCCCACCCCACAACCTACAGCGCCTAAAGGATCCGTTGCCAACGTCCTGGTGTCAGACACCACAGCAAATGCACCGAGGGGCCAGAAAACATGAAGGGAGACACATTTACTTACCTTGGAGCACATTGGGCACACAAGCTTTGACTTGTACTGTCCTTGGAACAGATCGACAATGAACGAGTCATTCCTCATCTTGTGCCTTTGCCATGCTTCTTCTGCTACAACCTGAGAAGTCATAATTGCAACACAAAGTTTTTCCCCCTTTCACACACATACTGTACAGATCCATGCATCTAACTAAGAGAATATTGTGAAAAAGTTTTTTGTAATTTAATTTAAAAAAGTGAAAATTGTATTCTAGATGAATTGCATGTAAAGTGATATTTCAAGATTTATTTGTCTTAATTTTGATAATTATGGCTTGTAGCTCATGGAATAATATGTTCAAAATGATGATATAATGAACAAATATTCAGCATCTCAAAATATTAGAACATTTGCTAGGATTAATCTAAAGGATTCACAATACAGAGTATTGAAGTACGTTCATGCACTTGGTTGATGCTCCTTTAGCCCGAATTACTGCATTACTGCAGAATGGCTGCAGGAGTAGCAGGCGTTATTAGAGACTAAGTTGCTTTGATAACAGCCTTCGGCTCATCTGTATTGTTGCATCAGAGGTTTCTCATTTTCCTCTTGACAATACCACATGGATTCTCTATGGGGTTTAGATCTTTTTTCCATACTATTCTAATTTTGAGATGCTGTGAGTATATACACCAAATTAGCCATAACATTATGACCAACTGCCTAATATTCTAGATGAATATTGAGTAGGTCCTCCCTGCCCTTTCACCACCAAAACAGTAATGGATCGTGTGTAGACACCTTTCTATTAGAACTAGGATTAACCAAGAACATCCCACAAGAACTTTGACCCAGTTTCTAGCTTGTGACTTGTAGCTAGTAGTGTATTAGGCAGCAAGTGAACATTATGTCTTTTAAAACAGTTTAATTAAGATTTAAATGTAACCCGTTCCTTAAACCAGTAGTTCTCATTTAAAAGCCAAGCACAGCATTTAAACAATACAAACTAACTTTAGTACAGAATCGTTTATATCTGAGACTGACTGGCCGATCACTGAAAAAAAGCAACAACTCACGATTCATAATTGAATCGATTCCCACCCCCACCTCCAGTATACACATATATACGCATTCAGATGATATATACATGTTCAGATATAAAAATACAAACGATTTAGAACTACTGTATAATCTCAAAGTATGAAAGCAATACAGATTAAATGTTGTTCAGTTAAAATGCAAATTATTAGCACTCTTCAGCTGAAAGTAAAATTCATCAACAGAATAAGCAGAGGTTAGTTGTCTGCAACAAGAATTGTGCTATACTAAAACTTGGAATCGTGAGCAGCACCTCATCCTGGCGGCCATCTGAATCCACGGTTTCTGTGTATGGTTTGTTTTGGATACGGTTCAGATCCTCGTGCAGCCCATCCAAAAGGAAGGCCATGAATTCTTGGGCATCATGTTGAGCATAACCTGTAAACTGACTAGCCTTACTGGCCACTATAGCCTGCAGGGAGAGATAGAGGATGACATTTGTATAACTTAGGAGAAATTATGATGTACAGAAGTAAGAAGCTATAAATATACTAATACCTTTAATTTGGAAGGCTGAAAAGCATGATGAGTGCCTTTCCATAAAGCCCTCAGCAGCACCGCAAACCCAATGGCCAACCTCCCACCAGTGCCCAAGGGGTTATTACAGTTGATCTCTGTCTCAAATGCCCGGTCTAAATTCACAGAAAATAAAAAGATTAACATGCAATCAAAATAATTCCATGCAACAAAAAGACCACAGATTTTCTCCTAGAGTGGCTCCAGGTGAAGCCAATGATTATTAAAATTTTTATTATTATTATTGTTAGTTTTGATTTACATGTAGTTAATCATTTATCACAGATCCCCTCATTACCATGGAAATAGTCTCTTAGCTCCCGTGTGTTGGAAAGAGACTGAATGACGCTGTTCATGAAGCATGTGTTTCCCAGATTGACCAGTCCTGTGAAGCCAGGGAGACACACCTTCTTCTCCTCTTCTTCCTCAGGTCGCTCACTGCCTACAGGAGGAGCATGGGTCATTGGCTGCACCATGCATGTGGGCTTCGGCTGAAAGTGAGACACAATCCAGATTGATTAAGTACAGCAGATTTATCCAAGAGGATGTGAGAGCATTTTCCAATTGGCCATTTACAAATAAAAACTGTGCAAAAAAAGGAACTAACACTTTGAATTCATGTGTGTACATATATAAGGAGCTTGAGGAATAAAAATACAAGTTAAATTAAACTGGGGTGGGGCTTTGTCTTACGGTGGTAATGGCTGGCTCTTGTTTGATATTAACGTGATCAGAAACAGATCGTGGAACCACAGCATCTAAAGTACCCTCCTCTGGAGCCCGGGAGGACTTGGGTTTCTCCTCCCCTGCTCGAGGCTCCTCTTTGGCAGGTAGAGCATGCTGGCTGCTCCCAGGTTGACTCTTGTCGAGGGAGGAAGGCCCGGAGGGCACAGCAACCTTTGCGCCCCCCACTGCACCTTAAACAGAGGAGAATAGAGCTTGTGGTTAGAAAGCACAAGTTCAAACTAAATGGCAGTTTCACATGGAGAAAACACTCTTTTCAATATTATTATTCAATAATGACGTTTAAAAGTCTGGTTTTGGTATCGAACGGAAGTTAAAATGGGGTATTATTAAGTGCAGAGTGTTAGTAGGAAGTATAGTCGTTGACAGGAGGATTGGCAGGGGGACAGTAAGCAGGATGTCTGTATTGAGTTACTAGATCATTCTTTGCTTACACACTCCTTCAGTGAATGGTGACCTCATGTCCACATGTAGACACTTGTCTGCTGCTCCACCAACAGAAACAAAGCTTATTCAAATTACCCAACTTGTCTGTTTTGTGTAAAAACTAGTCACTTACACCGATGTGTTTAACTTAATTCCCACCCACTATAGTAGGTTTTGGTTTAAATATGGAATGATAAAATTTCTGCCTTTCACCTGAGAGAATGTCTATAGAATGAAATCTAAGATTTTCCAGTAAAAACTTGCTTAGTTTAGACATGCCTTCACCATGTCAGTTAGTTACATTATAACCACTATGGTTAATGACATCAGTATGATTAAACCTAGCCACGAAAACTCCCGACTATAGCCATGTGTAATAATCTGGCAGCAGCAAGTAGAAAGTCTGGCAACAGACCTTGGGGAACTTGGGCTTCTAAACCGCCCCAGCGCTGACTGTGTCTCTTCCTCAGGGTGATGTCTATGCGTGATGGAGTAAAGGAAAAACTGCATTGCTCCGGCTGAATCAGATTCCTGAAATATTAACCAAAACAAAAAACCCAGGTTAAACACTTGATCGACAAATTATACATGATGGTAGAGGTATTAAAACTAACCAGCCAGAAGGTCTTACCTGAGTTTGACTTGCCACTTAAAGACAGTGTTTGGTCCACAGTCTGGATGTTGACGTAAAAAATTTGCATCACTGAAAAAAGAATGACATTAGTAAATAAAATGGGTTGATTACTATTTGGGTTTAAAAAAAAAACATTAGTTGCACTTTTCAAACTACCAGGACCAAGGACTCTGCAAATCACTTCTTTAGAGGATTAACTAAAGATAGAACAACACTGTATTGGTTTAAAAATCTATCCATTATGTAAGTAATAAATTTTTTAACTTAATAAGTACTTTTTTTTCGTGTACTTGGATTCATGTTGTTATGCATAATGCATCGTTTATAGAGTTTGCATGATGTTTTCACTGCATATCTATTAAAACATTTCTGTTATAATAAGTTGCACATTTTATCCCAAGCACATTTAGTGATAGAATCCAGAGGGGGGGAAAAAAACAACCCCCCCCCCTATAAATACATACACATCAGAGAACCACTCACCAGGTCTGGAAGATAAGGGTGAAGTCTTGTTCCCTGAAGAGCACTTTGGAAATCTCCCTACAGATTTCCTTCAAGTAGACATTGACAACCATCAGGTCTGTCCCTTTCTCATACGAGTCATTCTTCACAAATGACAGGTTCACCATTGGCTCTGGGCCTAAAAAAAATAACAGTGATTACACACACAATACTTTAAGTACTTCTTAAGTTAAGTTTAAAATCAAAGAAAAAAAAAAACTATACAAAAGAAGGACAGAATAAAAAATAAATAATGACACTATAACCCAAGCGTTTACAAACTTCATGGCCTTTGCCTACTTGGGCTCTAATCTAGTGTTGGACTGACCTCTGTCATTCTTCTCAATACTCTTCTCACATGGCTCCTCTTTAGATCGGTCCCTCTTTTCCTCCTCTGTATTTTTAATTCCTTGCTTCTTGGAGTCAGCTGGTGGAACAGCCTCTTCAGATTCCACATGGTGGGCTGGGACATCCGTTTGTCTTCGGTCCTGCATAGCACCGTCAGTCCTCTCTTGCTCTTTGTTTTTTAGTGTGTCTTCTGTAGCAGTTTCTCCACTGTTGGTCTCCCTGGGCTTATGGGTTTCACAAGGAGTTGGTGGTATGACTCTGGGAGGCTCATGGGACTCAGGCCTTTGTTCACGAACAATTACTTTATCCTTATATTGACTTGCTTCAGCCTGCAAAAAAAGTGACAGATAGAACACTATAATATTTCTGTAACGTTATATATTGCTTATTTTTTTTATTTGCATGTAGCTATAGAACGAAAAGATGTTTGATATGAATATCCCAGAAAATCTGACATTACAACTCACCTGAGTGCACCTGTCTGTCTTTTTTTCAACCTCCTTCTCTTTTTGTGGCTCCTGGCATGCTTTAGTCTGGGATTCTGATTTGCCTTCTCCGGCAGCAAAGGGCACAGGGGCAGATTCATGGCTTGTTACAGGCTTGGGCTGATGCTCTCGTGCAGGGCTAGATGCTACAGTGGGCTCCGCTGTGCTTTTGTACGGACGGACAGTTCTCTTGGCAGTGGGCTCAGGCGTCTGGTCTCCTTTATTGCCCGGCTTAGTCTCAGATACTTTGACACCTGCACTCTCGGAGTTCCCTGTCTGCTTGTTCTTCATCCCTCTTTTTACCCCGCGGTCAGATTTACTGCATTTCTGATCTGTTGGTGGTGCCTTCTCAGCCAGTCTGCTGGAAGTTTTGAGCGGTCCAGAGCTCAAGCTGGATTTCTCAGACCACTCTGTTGATGACTTGATGCATCCATTCTCCCTCAATATGTTTACTGGGTTGGTTTCCTGGTTGTTCTGTTGAAAAAAAGGTTAAATATGTACCACTGCATACAAACTTTCCTCGAAGGAGGATGTACTCTGACCAGCAAGAGTAGTTTTTCCTACCATAAGAGTGGGCCAGTTGTTGAAGGGTATCTTCTTGTGCATGACCAAGTGCAATATGCTGCCTTTCTCCTTGTACAGCACTTTAGTGCAGGAGCTTTCTATCTCAGCATGTAGGTGACAGCTCCACTCACGCCCATCTGAAGTCATGACACGCATTTAATTAAGCAACACAATACAAAAATGAAATAAACAGAGCATAGTTTTAAATTCAGTGAAATAAGACCACACACACTATGCTGTTTAGTTTACCTGGAAAGCGCACTTGGCAGGCCGTATCTGAAAAGGCAGTGTCAACATTCTCCACCTTCAGTACAGCCTCTCCGCAACGTAGCCTGACTATCACTTCATCCGCATTCTGCTTCCAGTCTAGAAAAACATCTGTGTGCACAACAAAGAGACACACACACTCCTGTCAACACCTTGAAGTCACCTGCGAAAGTTTCCCACTACAAGAAACCAGTTGATGTAAACCAGTCCAAGCTTTAATACTAGGTCTGTTCCAATACCTGAATTATCTTGGATAATGGAGCAAACTTGTTTTTTTTCCCCCACCAACTGTTGACATCAGTATAATAAAAGTAAATTCCTCTTCAGATAAAGTGTTTACATAATAATTATATAAAATGTAAACTGTAATAATTATAAATGATAATACAATTTGGAATTAAAGGTAGCAGTGAAAAACATGCATTTTCCTATATTTATTTTCGTGAAAGAAATTGAAATAGTTTTTGCTTCAACATGGCTTGTCAGCAGATGGACCCAGTTGAACAGGATGGAAAGAAGGATACATGTCTCAGGGCTTGCAGAACAATACAAAGACATTATTTGTGCATAGTCTTTTTAAAGAGTTAAGAAAAGGCGGGTGCATTGGGACTGGGAAGTCTTGAGAAGTTTTCAATTTCATACAATGCTTGTACAGTAGTAGCATGGCTAAGTAGCAGAGCATAAAGCTCCCAACCAGTTTTCAGGTTACAGCCTAAACCTTTCTTGAAATGTATACAAACACTCGAAACTAGCACGAAAAATGTAGGTACAGGACAAAAGAGAGATTAATTCTTCTTCTCGTACTTTGCATCAGTGTATTAACATATGGTTTGCTCAAACACAGTCACATTAAATTGAGGATGGAAACCTAGGCACTAACAATACACTGTAATATTTTTAATGATCACACTTTCCTTTACTGCTCTGTGGGCTCAAGTTCGACAATTAATGATTATGTTAATTTCAATATACTGTATAACACTCAGTGTCTAGTTGGTGTTGTGTGATTTCTGACAGGCTTTGTGCAGTCTTCCACAATGTTTAATTCATACCCTACACCACACATGGTTACAGTTGCTAAGCTACAGCCAGCCAGTCGTTGAGTGAAATCCACAAACTTAATTACTTAAAGTAATTAAGTCATATGTTTAATCGAAAACTAGACATATGATATATAACCTACACAGCAGGACAATTTCCAAAATGAGAACACCAGACAGCTGTCTAACGACTCAGCTCAGAGCGCAAAGCTCACTCTGCAGAAATGCACTGTGCCTGATGAAGCAGGTGGAGCATGTAGAACTTGGAAAGGGAACGGGAATAGATCCGAGTGACGGATATATTCTGGGGGACAACCCCCATCCCCCCACAAGTCAGATTTTCATATGAAAAGTCCGATTTCTAATTTACCAAGTGGACCCAAATAAGTAATAATTAAGTGTCCAAATACAAAAATGACTTCTCTTTATATTATGTATTTTGTTACTAAAGACTAGCACGTCTGAAGACCATTCGTAGCTGGACAAAGCACTTTGGCAGCAGTATAGTGCTACAAGGTGGAGTGTGAGCCCAGCATGATGAAAAGGTGCCTGTGTGTGCTGAACTGAGAGCTGGTGCAGGGTAGAGCTGCTCTCATGACCTTGACAAAGACCTGCTTCACTGAGGCAGAGTTGGATTACAACACTTCAGCATTCAGCAGGCAAGAGCCCACAAACACACTCATACACACGCACTAGCACACCAACAAACACCACGCTGTAACACACAAACATCCAGTGTGTGTGCGCGAATGTGTGTGTACAAGAGTTCAACTCAAAATTACTTAAAAAGCACCTGCCAAACAATAAAGAGTAAAACAAATGTTTTTTGCGGCAAATTATAAGTTGATTTTCAAGAAGAAGGCAGTCCACTCACTGAATGTTCATGGGAACAATTGAATCGGGCTTTGAACCGCCTCATTAAAAAAGCCAAAATCATTCCCAGACGTACAGCCTTCTTTAAACCATTCAAATATACAGGTACATGTCACCTCAGAATTGAGGACACATGGCACGTGTCCTCAACTCTACTGTGCTTGAAGTCTTCTGAAAACGCTACGCTAAATTTTTCATCACAAGTTTTAAATGGACCTTGATCAAATGACAAAAGCTGAGACGTTCAATCAATAAAAGCAAGCCCAGCATCATTCTAAAAGCGTAGGAACATGACAAGTAACACCACCAAAAGTGTAATTTATCTGCATTATATCAGGACTTAATGAGGAACAATACAGAAAACAAACCACAAATTCAAAAGTATACACTGCATCCATGTCGCAATGCTTTCCTCACTTTAACAATAAAGAAACACACCCTTGACTATGAACGGCCAACAATACAGAAATGACATGTAGAAAAGATAACCCCTCTAACACTGGCCTTTCAAACAACTGAGTATTTTGTCTTCTTCCACAGACATTATAAGAGTACTCCCCATGCTGCTCTGCCCTACCTTATAATTAAACAAACCATTAACAATCATGAGTTAAGTAACACAGAAGAGGATGTAGGACACTTTTGTTTACTACTTCCTCATAGTTTTTTATTGTATTATTTCTATTTAGCTGCAAACACGTTCCCATTTTGATATAGGAGCTTGATTTACACAGTGATTTCAGCAGACATTTAAGATTATCATTTGTATGAGATTCTCAGTATTCCACAGAAGATCGTGCTACATTGTGTGTTCTCCAGATCAGATTCTACAATATTCATTAAATACAGACTTTACATTGCACAGTAAAGTGGCTACATTATGCATACATTATCAATCAGCATGATCCAGAATTCACTAGAAGAAATAATTCCTTAAAGCAAGACAAAAATAAAATGGATGACTGTTTTGTACACCGTTTTTCCTCTTGCAAATGCCACTACTGTATTTGTAGCTCTAGTGAGTTTTACGTCAACAAATGTAGTCCTCCAGTCACACACAATTTCCGAAACTGGCAAATCCCCACAGGACTTAATCAGCAAAACTACAGTCTTATGCAAAAGTTTGTGCAGCCCTTGATAACAGATTTAGGTGATTTTTTTATTGAAAAGATGTTAATACAGTCTCTCGTGGAAATGGAATAAATGCACCATATTTTCAACAAACCTTGGTGCAAAGTTACTTTTATGACATAGATTGAACAAAGATAAAAAAATAAAAACATTATTGTGGCGTTGTGCAAAAGTTTGGGCACCCTATATAATCAGTACTTAGTAACACCTCCTCTGGCAGATATCACAGCTTGCAAATGCTTTTTATAGCCAGCTAAAAGTCTTTCAATTCTTGTACTTGGGATTTTTTTCCCATTCTTCCTTGCAAAAGGCTTCTAGTTCTGTAATATTCTTGTGTCATCCTGCATGCATAACTCTTAAGATCTACCCACAAATTTTCAATGATGTTTAAATCAGGGGACTATGATGGCCATTCCAAAACCTTCAGCTTGCGTCTCTTGAGGTATTCCATAGTGGATGTCCTGTTCCCTCCACCAGTGCAATGTTTCCTGTGCCACTGGCTGCAACACAACTCCAAAGCATGATAGATCCACCCCCATGCTTAAAAGTTGGCAAGAGTTTTTTTTTTTTTTCATGAAATGCTGCTGCTCCTCCCCCTCCCCAAACATGCCTTTGCTGATTGAGGTCAAAGACTCTTCCATGAAGGTCTTGTGGAACGGTGCACCACCACTCCTGAGTCTGCTAAATCTTCCTGAAGGTTTTTTGCAGTCAAATGGGGGTTTTCATTTGTCTTTCTGACAAGCATATGAGCAGTTCTCTCTGGGAGTTTTCTTGGTCTTCCAGATCTCTTCTTGACCTCCACAGTTCCCCTGAACTGCCATCTCTTAATTACATTTCTCACTGTGGAAACAGCAAGCCGACAACGCTTTGCTATCTTCTTGTAGCCTTCTCCTTCATTGTGGACATCAATAACTTTAATTTTCAGAGTCTTACACAGCTACTTTGAGGAACCCATGGTATTGAGTGTCTGAAAGTGTGTGCACAAGGTTGGAAGAGTCAAAGTATTTCTAAAGCTTTGAAATTGGCATTTACTAATGACAGCTGTTGCATTAGATCTAATGAGCTGATTAAGGTCTGAAACGTTGTAAAAAGAATCTGAGACTCTGGAACTCTTGAGGTGCCCAAACTTTTGCATAGTGCCATAATGTTTTCATTTTTGTTCAATTTATGGCATAAGAAGTAACTATGCATAAATGTTTGCTGAAAATATTGTGCATTTTTTTCCCCATTTCCAAGAGAGACTGTGTTAACATCTTTTCAATAAAAAAAATCTGTTATTTATCAAGGGGTGCCCAAACTTTTGCATTAGACTGTATAATTTATCAGAACACCACTCAGGACACTATACATCATCTTCCTTTATCATCTCTCTATGATCGAGGAAGACCAAAAACTTCAGCAAACATAAAAAAAAAAAAAGTTATTTCTTTCTTCATTCAAATACATAGAAATGGCTAATCATTTTAATTGGTTCGTTTCCAAGTACTGATCTTAGGGTACTATGAGAACACCATATTATACAAATGTTTTGGGATTTTGAATGTCATTTCTGAAAGCAACCAGTAAAATAAGATTAAACCGGCTTTGTTCAACTGGTGTAATGGATAAAACTGTGGGGAATACCATACAAACAACAACTCCTAAGCCAATAAGATAGAAACAAGGGGATTGAACGTCTCTACCAATTCCAATATTTGCTTTAAAAAAAATAATCCTTACATAAAAGTATTTTTAAAATGTTTTTATTTAATGGTGTTGTTTTTTAGTGTGAAGATGCATCATCAATAACAGAACTTGAAGATAAAGATACTGACATACTTTTAGCCAAACTGATTCTCTACAAGCTTTTGCAATCTATTTATGGGGAAAAAATTTGATGGCTTCAATATAGTTTCTGTGTTCTGTTTGGTGCAAAATTTATTTTACACCAGTCAACACCACACACACAGAATATGCCAGTGATTCCGACTGGAAAACATTTATTTGGCCAAAAGTACAAACACCCGACCATTACACCAATAAGTGTCCCCCACAAAACTGGAAGCACACAATTGTATACAATGTCTTTGTATGATGTAGCATTATAAATTCTCCTCCCCAAATACATGAAATACAAACAGGTTCCAGCAAAGTTTGACACGGTTAGTATGCAGAAAAATGAATAAAAAAATAAATCACTAGGCCTGTACAGAGCCCAGAACCCCACTGAATACTTTTGGGGTGAACTGAAGAGTGGAGAAGAGTGAAGCTTGTTATTACCAAATGGGGAATAAATCTGGAATGGGATGTTTAAAAGATTAAGTTCAGGATGCACAGACCTTAGACCATATACTGTATAGTAAATATGTTACAATATTTAACCACCACATCAACCCTGGTATCAACACTCACATTCCCTCTTATTGAGGAGTCAAATTGATTTGTTTACAAAAAAATAATTTAGATATTTTTGGAACATTCATCTAAATTAATACTAAAACAGTCTTCAAATGTTTATATCATCTTAAACTGAACAGTTTGCAGACAATATTGATTAATATGTGCACATGTCCAGTCAATGCACTCTTTTTAATTCAGTTTTTCTTATGATTTTGCAGTTATGCCTCATCAAAGAAGAGTTGGTGACTCTAGTAAGATGGGTAAGCATTGCGTATTTGCATGACATCATCGAGCAAGGATGTTTGAGTTGTCAAAAAATATAAAATATAAATATATATATATAAATAAAAAATCCAAACGTTATTCATTAGTATAAAGCCATTACTCTTCTTTTTTACATTGTCCTTTTTAAAAGCCATGGTCTGTAAAGAACTGCCGAGAGATTTATTCAAGTATCGTTTTAAAACAGTGTATATGTAGTGCTTCCTTAACACCTGACCAACTTCAGAATGTCAAAAAAAAAAAAAAAAAGGGGGGGTCTTAAACTTCCATAACTCAATCACCATAACTCAAACACCCACACAGATTCAGATAATAAAAGTATTCAGAGACAAAACTTTATTTTCGCTACTATTATTCTTCTGTTGAACGCATCAATAAATGGAGTCTTGAATAAACATCTTACTCTGGGTCTTAGTTAGTTTATTCTACAAGTTGTCCTAATAAAAAGTCTCCATGCACAAAAGATGGAGGAATCGACTGTATCCGAGTTTGTGGATTGACCCTGTGTCCCAACAAGTGAAGCCACTAAAATTTCCCTGTGGAGGCACAAGAATGTTGTGATGTAACAGGAAAAAATACAGCAGAAACATGTGAAGTGCAATTACATGCGCAACTCCAGATGTTTTAACAAGAGTTCATCGTGAGCGGCAGAGATGCCTGTGTGTTTACAAAGAAATGACTAGCAACCAGAGTTGCTAAAAAGTGTTAAATTTGTAATGATGTATGGAGACCTTTGGCACAGGCTGTATTCCCATTATAGTGTATAATATACATAAGTACTTTATATCATGTAATCAGTCAGAATATTAGAATATATTACCAGTCAAAAGTTTAAACATAAGTGTGGATGGAGCGACTTAAATACTTTGAGGTGTCCAAGTGTCATTGGATAGATCCTTACACGGAGTTACTAACCATGTACGATCGGTCAAACACTGTTGGGAAGGGGTTATTTATTTATTTATTCATTCTTTTTTTTTTTTTTTATATAACCGAGAGATGGTGGGTCCAGGCGAGCACTGCTGGGGGATCGGATGGAAGGTGGTGTGGTGTGGGATGTGCATTAGAGTTGAGAGGTAAGTGGGTGCTGGGCTGTTTTTAGTTTTGTAGGCAAGTACCAATGTTTTGAATCTGATGCAGGCAGCTACAAGAAGCCAGTGCAAGGAGCAGTAAAGCAGAGCAGTGTGGGAGAACACAGCACCTCAGATTAGAGCCATCATTGAAGGCTTTAGTACAAGTAGCAGACATGTCGATATCAACTTCTCAAATGAGATTTTGTCAATGCCATTTAGGACTGTTTACAATGTTAAAGAAATAATCACGAAAAACAATGGAATTAGAAGGTGTGTCCAAACTTTTGACTAGGGGTGTATATTTAAATGGAGAATCTGAGAGAAAAGCAGTGGTACTGCTAATCCCAAATAGAAGGATCATATTTGAAATGGAAAAAAAAAATACCATGAATGAAACATGCCCTTGACTTTGAGATGCATCATGGCTCTGAAGTCTCACCTTTCTTAGTCTCTTGGTTAGCCGCACGCTTGGCCTCTCTGCTCTCCTGGTTCGCCCGGTCTTTTTGTTTCTTCTTGCTGCTGCTGCTTTCCTCAGCTCCTCTCTGCGCTCGCCTACGGCTCGCCTCGCCCGATGCAGAGCTGCTGGCCATTTTCAACCACTTGCCGCTGACGGGGCGGCTGTCCCTCACCACGCTGCCGCCGGCCGAGCCGCTTTCACTGGGGTCTGAGTCCGAGCTGCGCCGCTTCCTGCCCGGGCCGGCTATTTTGGCGGCGTTGCGACTCCCAGAACAGAATGGGGTTGTGCTGAAGACAGAGACAGGGCAGGACTGTGTATTAATAAATGACCGGGGGGAAAAAACATAAAACCTGCAGCTAGCGCTGCAGTGTCATGCTAATACCATGAAACACGGAACACCAAACCCGGTCCAGTCTAACCGAGTCCTCTTCGTGATTTATGCTTCTAATTTCACACCAACACGTTTATATTGGTTAAGTCAAAGATCTGCAGCCTGGACACCAACATATTTATCACGACACAGAAGGACACGCTAGCATGCTAGTTTGGCTAATAACAGAAGGTTATACGCACCTCCTCACTCGTCAGCGCTCAGTTGTAAACAAGCTGTCAAACAGTCAGATATTTATTTTAAAATAAATTAGACACATAGACGATGCGAAAAAATGGCTGTAAAAACAAACGCCTCCTGCAAAGAGACCTGACTGACGAGACTGTGCTCACTGAGCTGGTTGTTAGATATCATCGCTGCCGGTGTCCGGTAACATTAGCAGAAACACAAACCGGATTAGCTCGCAGTCATTGTTGCGTTTAGCTACCCGGCTAGGCGGAAGAAAAGGGCTTTTCGTGTAAGACGCTGCGGCAAACACAGCTCACCGGCCTGCGCAGCAAACAACATAGCCGTCGGTTAACTAAAGATTTTTAGCTATGACGTGTGTGTCAGCTGTCGAGTAAAATAAAACAACCGAAACAGTTTTGGAGTTAGCACGTTAGCCACTTAGCCTGGTTTCGACCCAGTTTTTTGCTGGCGCAACTCATGTAGGTTTCCGTAACTGCAAACTGCTCGCTGTCGATTTGTATTCCTAGTATTATATTATTTCACTCATTACGTAGTATTAGAAAGAGACAAAGCTAATGTGCTTCTTTTACACCCTGCTCCAACAACATAACCCGGGAGAGAGGCTTGCACACGGCACTGGTACCGAGCGCGCTGGATAAACTAGCATACAGCTATTAGCTACAAAGGCTCGAACACCGGCTTGTTAGTTTACTAACATTAGCTAGGTTTTCCTGGACTGCTACGTTATAATAAACATTTAGGCTTCAGAAGAAGTTAAACAGCAGATTAATTATTGATTATTTTAAGACACGTTTATCGATGTGGTTGATAGTAACGTCAGTGGCAGTGTGCTAAACCGCTGTCACACAAACACACAGCTCGGTATAATAATAAAGCAAGCGGGCCGTCGATGTTACCTCGAAACTAATAGCTTCGGCTATTTCCAGAAGATTCTAGCCAGGGCCCATGCTGCTTGGCGAATGACACTGAAGACAACGAACAAATAATACCCGACCGGCAGGTCCGACCTAACCTGCTCACAGGCTGGGACACAAAACAAGCCGGAGACGGGTTTGCGATCACGAGAGTTACCTGCCTCACTAATCTTCCCGACTTCCGGGGACAGCCCGCATTCATTTTTATCAACCAGTAGGGGGCGGCAGTGCATATTCCCATACTAAGCGTGTGTTTAAGGGGTGTATAATTTTAAGCACCATCTGGTGCCTGTGAGGTGAATTGCAATTCAGCTGAAAACCTTGGCAAGTTCACCCCACCTGCTGCTATGCTGAAATGAAGGATTCCATAAACATTCACTGACCACTTTATTCTCTCTGGTACTTTATTTTGTCCAACACTTCCTGCTCTCCTTCACAACAGTCTCACTGTTCACAGTCATTTCATTCTTTACGTCTATGTTAGAAACACCCATACACCTGCAGATATCCAATTAGCATAAACTCAGAAATTAATATTGAACATGGGGTTAAGAACTTCAGTCAATGTTTACATCATATATCAGAATGGTAAAAAATAGAAATAAAGCATGATATTGCTGTTTGAATCAAACAGGCTGGTTTATGTATTTCAGTATTCAGTATTTTTACACACATCGGTCTACAGTTTATGTAAAAATTATGATAAAAAAGTCTTCAGTGGAAGGCAGTTTTCCAGGCCGAAATGCGTTGTCTATAAGAAAGGTCAGAGGAGAAAAGCCAAACTGGTTTAAGCTGACAGGAAGGCTATAGCCACTTTTTACAACAGTGGTGAGTAGAAAACATATCAGAAAAAAAAGATTGTTTTTGTTATTGTCAAAGTTGATATATCAGTACCAATCCCTTTAAGGACAAAATCCCTGTTCTTCTGTAATCTGCCATTAAAATGCAAGACTTTCATGTTCCTTTCATTTCATCTTTTCAATTAGATTAAGAAACATAATGATTAACGTCATGTAATTTTTCATAGTATGGAAGCGTATTATATTTCTGGTGTATTCGGCTGAAATGAGTTAGGGGACCCGAAAGATGTCTGTTAGGGCATTGAAATAAGGGCTGGAAAAATATGTAGAAGCCTAAAAAAGGAAAAAAAAATAATGAAACTAGCCTCATCTATTTCTTGGCAATTATTTTTGGGTATTGTGCTTGAAATAAGATGGTTATGACAGACCTAGAGACCCTTACACACTGCATCCAACATGATCTGGCTACATAAATAAATATTGTGATGGATGCTGGTACATTGCATTCAGATCATTTTAATGTTATGTTTCCAGCATGATGTGTGGTTAAACTGATCATTTGCAACATTATTGCACAGTGTTGAAATGATTATATTTTTTTATCGATCAATGGAAAGGTATTATTCATACATATCTGATATTTAATGCCTATGTCAATTGGCCTTGTTTAAAAAAAAAAAATGAATAGGCTCATTAAGTAAAAGCTAAACAACAAACCTTTTGTGAAAAGAGAAGTTTTTATTGACCCACTTCAACTGACACGTGTGATCTGCAGAGGAGTATTGAAGAACACGGATGATGTGACTTTGATTTTACAACAGCTTTTTTTTTTTTAAAGGTAGGGTTTAAACATGTCATTCATTCATCTGCAGTGACTGCTTTATCCTGGTCCAGTATAATAGTGACATAACACTTTAAAAAAGATTTTACATTAAATTACAATAAATATTTAAATAACTAAGGTACTATTAAGCAAAACGGATTAATAAAAATGGAGGTTGTCATATTTTACACTTCTGACTGTTGTACTTCAAAGAAACTGAATAATTAATTAATCCGGGGTAGACAGATCCCCTGTAGCTTCTGTCCCCCAGAACCCTACCAGACGTTTGACTTCAACAAAACTTGAATGAATGTAATAAGGTAAGACAAGGAACTGATTTAGTGAACTGAGGATGAATTAAGCAGTAGGTAGTATTCAAAAAAAGAAGTAGCATCTCCTGTGCTCACACTTTCCCACGGAGGGTTTCATAAGTGTGTAATTCACTTTATGATTCAACCAGTTACAGCTTAGAATACTTATCAGATTTTTAAACCTTTTATGTGCTAAACCGGATATGGTGACCCAGAGAGAAAGAGGGCAGATTTCATTTGTTACCCAAATTTCTTCTAAAGCCCTACCTTGCTGAGAAGTTTTGTTTAAACCCTATTCAGTTTCTGTGAAGTACAACAGTCAGAAGTGTAAAATATGACAACCTCCATTTTTATTAATCCGTTTTGCTTAAATGTACCTCATAAGATATGTCCTGTATGTTACGGTATGGTGTTATCTACTATTATAGATAATAATAATCATAATAATATTGCTTGTTCATAGGTAAGCATTCAAAGTCTCAGTTTTGTATCCTCTGCTCTTGCAGTGACTCAGTGACTCTCTTGCAGCAGACAGTTTACTGGCAGGTATTGTAGATTTGGATTTGCTTGTTGATGGCATCCAGAATCATCTTCATTTTGTCCTCTAGGCCATCAAGCTGCCTGGCTTTGGTCTGCAACGCCTTCTGATTCTCCTCATAGTCTTTCTCAAGTTCTACAAAAACACAGAATATTGAGTTTGTTTGTAACATCAATCTAGTTGATATTTCTTAGCCTAGCAGATCCATAGGAGGGCGACAGCAAAACTTATTTTCCTTGAATGTTACCTATTCAACACCAACAAGAATAAAGGAGAAGAGATAAACAGGTGGTGATGATTATGTTATGAGTCCTGTATTAAATCAGATTGGATAAAAGTATCTGACAAAATAATAAATTTAAATACTGCAACAAAAGGTAAAAATAAAACAACTTTAACAAAGAAGCCTGTATAAAGCTGATTTTTAAATTCTGAATACAACTACAAGTACTTGGGTGTTCACTTGAACAGCAGATCGAACTGGAGGACCAACACTGATGCTGTGTATAAGAAGGGGTTGACCAGATTTTCTTTCCTGAGGAAGCTCAGATCCTTCCAGGATGCTGGAAATGTTTTAACAGTCTGTTGTGGCTAGTGCCCTTTATAGTGCTGTGGTCTGCTGGAGGAACAGCATCAGTGCCAGGGATACAGACAAGATAAATAAAATCATCCGCAATGCTGAACACATGGTTGGACACAAACTTGACAGGTTGGAGACAGTGAGGGACAACTTTACGCACACATACATACACTTTGCAAATTTTGCAATATCTGTCTGTCTATCTATCTATCTATCTATCTATCTATCTATCTATCTAATCATCTAATGATAACGTAAAAACTCTGCTGCGGTACTGTGTTGCATTGGAAATGTTTAGACAGAATACTATCTAATTGTAAGGGATAACCCCAGGAGGGTTTTTGTATATTGTCTGGGACTTTGTTTCCCAGCATCCACCTCCATCACACGTCCAGATTCGACTTGTTGAAGCATGAGTGTATAAATAGTCCTTAAACTAGAGAATGGGCTCACATCTGTTGTTGTCTTATGATTGTTTGGAGTTGGTGTATCACTGTTCTGGTTTAAATTATGCTATCTTCATCAGTGTTTTTTTCTTATTATTTTATATCGTTTAATAAAAAGTTTCCTTCCACACTTACATCACGTTTCTTAGTTGTTGTTTTTTTCTTGAAAGAGTAGATTACAGTTTCAAATATGTGTGTATGTGTTCAATATTTGTTTTATGTTTGTTTTCTACATAAATATCACCACAAAACGATGTAATGGCCTTTGTGGTTATTTTATTTGTTGTGATTTGAAGAAGACACTGATATAGTTGTATTTATCTCTATATACAGAGATCTAAAAACTCTACACACCAATGTTAAAATTGCAGTGATATAAAAAGAAGTGACCGAGATAAATAATTTCAGATTTTTTTTTACCTTTAATGTGACCTGTAATCTGCATTCAATTTAACTAAATTTAAAAACAATATGAAATAGTTTAAAAACAAACAAACAAAAAAAAAACAAAAAAAAAAAACTGACTGATATTCAGGACTGTTCATTATTCCCTCCACCTTGAATAAAGCCACAATTCCAGCTGAAGAAAACCAGCCCCAAAGAATATGGCTGCCACCGCCATGCTAATGAAGATCTTCGGGTGATGTTTGTTTTTTTGCGTCAAATATCCCTTTTGGAATTACAGTGCCTTGCAAAAGTATTTATACCCCCTGAACTTTTCCACATTTTGTCATGTTACAACCACAAATGTAAACATCTTTTATTGGTATTTTATTTGATAGACCAACACAAAGTGGCACAAAAATGAAAAATGATTGAAAATTTTTTTTTACAAATAAAAATCTGAAAAGTGTGGTGTGCATTTGTATTCAGACCCTTGTAAAACCACAATACTTTGTAAAACCACCTATCAGTGCAACTACAGCTTCAAGTTTTTTGGGGTATGTCTCTCAATGCAGCCTCTCTGATCAATTTCCTTCTTTTCTTTTCATTACATATTTGAGGGACGTCTAATTCTTGGGAATGTCACTGTTGTGCCATATTTTCTCTATTTGTTGATGAGTGTCTTCACTGTGTTCCAGGGTTTATCTAATGCCTTGGATATTCTTTGATGCTCTTCTTCTGACTCATGCATCTCTACAATGAGATTCCATTAATGCTTTATAAGCTCTCTGCAGACTATGACTCTTGCTGTAAGATGCAATTACTGGGAAGTAAATGCCAGGAAATGTCTGGAAAATCGTACTGTATTGTACTTTACTGAGATCAATCAGAGTCACTTCCATAATTTATGAGTCACATCAAGGGTGAAAAAACATGCCATTTTAACAAAGGTGTATAGACCTTTTATATCCACTGTAAGTGGCAGATTTTAATTGATTTACTCATGTACTATACCCATGGATGGCCCAGACTCAGAGAAAGCTTTTAAATTGACCAAAATTTGCTATTTATTCTTTTATTTTATGTACCCCTTTAATATTTTTTTTCTCCATTTGATTTTATCTCACTTGTTTAAGAATCTCTGGGAAACAATATTTAAATCCCAAGCTAAGTTGGAAGTGCCTTTTTAAATAATACTGGTGACCTTAAAATGGAAATACTCTAATTCACTCTCTCACTCACCTGCCAGTCTATGAAGTTTGTCTTGAGCATCCTTAAGCAGCTGCTTCGCTTCATCTCTTAGTCGCTCTGCTTTGTTCTTGGCATCCTGCACTGTGCTTGCCTTCCTGCCAACTAGATCTTGAACGCTGCGGTATTTATCTGAAAGTTCACCTTCTAGCTCCTATACATAACAATGGACAAACATTTATTTTAGAAGTATTTGGACTGGAGTATTGGAGAAAGTCTGGTACACAAAAAAACCCCCACTAAAGTAAAGTACAAAAACATATACCTGTTTTGCTGCATTAGCCTTGGTTTGTGCCATGGTTGCAGTGTCCCTGGCTCGAGCTGCAACCATGCTATTGTTGGCATGTTTGGCCTTCAAAGCTTCTATCTGCTGTCCCAGATTTCCCAGCTTGTTCATGGCATCACTCAGGTCCTTTTCACTAGCTGATGTCTCAGATTGAATCTTTGTATTGGGAAAGTTTGTCAGACTTAAACCTATCATCTCAACATATCAAACTTGAACAGAGGTCTTATGAAGTTGTACCTGAGCCAATCGGTCCTCAGTCATGCCAATGTCATTCTTTGCTCTCTGTATAGCCTTCTCCGCAGCTGCCTGAGCTTTGCGAGCATCATCGAGTGCCCGTTTCACACTGTCTGCTGTGTTTTTCACTTTGTCTGCCTTATTTCTACAGAAACAAACAAGCAAATTAAAAAACACTTAACCTATAACTAGACTATCTTACATAATAACACACATACTTGGCATTTCTGGCTTTCATAAGCAGTTGCTCTGCTTTGCGAACATCACCCTGGGTCTGGTCAAGAATAGCATCAACATTGGACAGACTTCTAACACGATCTTTTATTTCATCTGCTAGGTGTTTGATTTGTTGTGGTGAAGCTGGAATGGACAGCTCAAGAACCTGGTTTGCCACTGCCTCAATGCTGTCTGGGTCAGCTCCCTCTTCTGGAAATCAAACAAGCAATCAGTTAGAGAAATCAAATGACCTAAATATTAGTTGTTTAAGTTAACTTTAAATATATATGTGTGTGTTTTTAAACATAAATGTTAATATCAACTTGCAAGTTATAATCATCGAAAACACTATATATAGTATAAGGTTGTTGTTTTTTTAAATCTCTTGTATGAGAATTTCATTGAACTATTGTAGGATGTTAATATATTAGTCTCTTTTCTTTCCTACTGACACAGAACGTAACAAGCAAATCACAAGCTGACTATAAATGCTATTTCAGAGTGATTTCCCCTTGAAAATAAAAGAGAATTAAATTAAACCCTGGAGCTCAACCATTTCAGGGGCTACAGTTAGTTAAAAATGGTCTTGCTTTGCTTTGCTCACTGTGGAAACTGCTTGTTAACTGGCATTTCCTTGTGACATTACATGTCATATACTGAGTTAATGACTGGAGAGTTAAAGACTTACGCATAAGGAAGGCACGAATCTGTTTGATGAGGTCTCGCAAATCGTTGTTAGATCGTTCCACTTTGTTCTTGGTATCAGTGGCTTTCATTAGAGCAGCACGAGCTTTATCCTTGGCCTCCTGAGCCTTTGTTTTAGCATCTGCCACCTAAATTAGCCAAAAAAAAAAAAAAAAAAAAAAAGGTTTACACTTCCGGAAACACATACTGGTCAAATGTAGGTGGGACCAAATAAACTAATTTATTTATTCATTTTGCATGTATCCATAGTATCTGGTTGTTCTTTAGGTGCTTCAGAACCTATTCTGAAAAACCTGAGTTTAAGGCAGAAATAACGAACACTGAATGGGATCCCAGTCCACAGCAAGGAAAAATGAATATACACTATCACCAAGGTATCCTGAAAGTGACAGACTTAGGGAGGACATATTTAACTCTAAGAATCTGACAACCTCAACTCCGGATCAACCCACAGACCCTGGAGTTATCAGGTGGCAACTCTACCCACTGCACCACCATGCCATAAGTGAACTTATACAGCAACAAAATATTAATACTTGAAGCACCTGCTTGAAGAGGTCCTCCACTTCTCCCATGGCTTTAATGAGCTCTTTTTCTGCGTGTTTGGATCTCTCCAGGGCATTTTCAGCCACAGCAGCAGCTCCATTACAGTTCAGCCCACCACAGTGTCTGCGCTCATCATCACGACAATCAACACCACCACAAGGACTCTCTGAACATGGGACATCCCCAGGCTTTCCACATACCTGAGTGATTAACATGACATACGGTAAGCATTGGACTATTCATCTTCATGTGAAGAATTAATCCTTTAAAGGTTTTCTCTTACCTTCTCATTGATCTTTTTTATATCCAAATTCTGGACTTTTGTTTTCAGGTCAGCGAGGGCTCGCTTGTTTGCAGCATTCTTACGGTTGAAGTCATCTTTTTTCATCGCCATTAGTCGCTCTGTCTTTCTGCGGGTATCTGCTGATCGGCTCACAGTACTCGGAATGTCAGTAGTGGACTGGTTGGTGCGACGCTCTGCATCACGTGACTTGTTGTAAGAGGCACGGATGCTATCGTAGGCACCTGTAAACGGATGTTAAATGTTATTATCAGCATCTTTTTCAAATAAACATTAAATATTGTAGCAGGTACAACCAATTCTTCAGATTAGTCAGACAATGCATTATAGACGGGTGCCACATGGACACCGCTATATGCTACCGCTAATAGAGTTTTAATTACGACCAGTGCACTTGTGTAGTCTAAATGCATACCCAAAAAGTTGGAATTTTTGAGGATGTCAAGCTGGTTGTTGAGACTCTCAGAACTGAGAGTGAGTTCTTTGGCCTCTCTCTCCAGTGAGCTTAGCTGATTGCTGGCCTCATAGTTGCTGTCCTGCACTGCCGTCAAGTCTCCCTCAAGCTGGGTCAGGGTGTCTGTTGTCTCACCGATGCGAGACCTAGAAAAGTAAAACAGCAACGAGGTGTTCAAGTTTATAATGTTGCTAGCTATGTACAGAAGCTATGAATTTCTTGAATCAAAGGACAGGTGTGGGAAAGGTGATGCTTTTTAATTATAAACCATTTAAAATGATGTCGTTGCTTCTCTTATGAACTATAATTACTAGCCTATCACAGGTCATCAGAAGGTTGCTGCCTTTTATAATTTTCAGTATTTAAGACATATTTAACAATACGCACATTAGTCCCATTTTATGTTTTGGTTTGGTTTTTATTCTGGTTTCTGTTTGTGTGGCATTTAATCCATTAAACCTAATGTAACAGAATAATTCTTCTCAGTAATGAATAAAAGTGAAGGGTTTTCTTTTTAAGTCTTTCAAATACAGAAACATTTGAAACTGACTAAACAGTAATGCCTTAAACTCACTATTGCGATTTAATTATGCAGTAATTTTATCTTATACCTGAGGAACTCAATCATGCCCATTAGGTTGGTCACAGCTTCGGCAGTAGCATTACGGGCATTGACAATGGCTTGTGCTTGTGCCAGCTTCTCTTCCAGCTCCTTAAAATGCTTCTCATAGGCACCAGTCAGACCTGTGCTCTGGATCTCCTGAGTCCGGGCTACGAGGGCCTTAGTCCTAGCAGCTAGATCTTGGACAATGCGATCCCAGTCCCCAAAACACTGGTGGCAAGGCTGGCAATCTGGAAAAGTGCCTGAGAAGCCACGAGCACATTGATCACAACGGACACCTGATACACCCTGCCGGCAACTGCAGTGACCTGTCTGACGGTCACACTGGGAGGTCTCAATGCCCCGAGGGTCACAGTCACAAGCTGCAGAGCGAGAGAGACAGAAAAAATAAAATGAGATTTTGTTAAGATTCTAGATAATGTCAAGAACCATTTCTAATAAAATAGAATGAAGATGATATGGCTTGACCCGTGCTTTTTTTATTACATAAAGTTACATAAAGTTGACATGGGTAGCAAACAGAAAAAGCAGCTAAGAATGCAGATGAAAGTGCTAAGAGAAGATTTGATTGCTATATTCAATTTAATTCAATGTACAGTATGAAGTATACCTCTGCAGAGGATTCTGGGATCACCCCAGAAGTTCTCCTGACAATCCCTGCAAGTCTTTCCACCGAAGCCATCACGACACTGACACTTGCCTGTGAACTGTGTAAGACAGCATGTTCAAAGAAAGATGTGTGCCCAAAGTACCTGTTTTTAAACCACACTAAATGTACTACTACTTTATTAAGATGCAAAAGCAGAGTGTAATACTTAAGCAGTGTCACACGAGAGGGAGTGCTGTTATGCTTGTTCTCAGCGTGGCTGTGACGCGGTCATAGGAACGAGGGTGCAGGTGTGTTGATATCCAGCACAACAACAGGATTTTGAGCATGTTATTATTTTTGTGTAGTTTTGCGTTGGAAGCTAATTAACTTCGTAGCTTGCTTTAGGCATAAATAAAACAACGCAGAGGCAATTCGGAACGACTTAGAAGCAATTATTAAATAGACAAAGTGTTGTTTAAATTGACAATGTTATCAGGTGTGCCTTCTTGCTAAAAGTGCATCTGTGCATCTGTTTTTGAATGACTAGGGCTGTGCGATATAGACAAAAGAAACCTATCACGATTTTCTTGAACAATATTGCGATTTTGATTTTAATCACGATTTTGACACACACAGAC
>JAOVVA010000019.1:10308980-10320094 GCA_028565275.1 Leiocassis micropogon
TGGTCATGAAAATAAAGAAAACACATTGACAGATAGATGAGAAGGTGTGTCCAAACTTTTGGCCTGTACTGTATAAATAACAAATTATATATAAATATAATATATGGACCGATATGTGTTTTTAAAATAAGAAGTCTAAATTAAACAAGAACAGTATTATATGGATGTGATTTTGTGCTTTAAAACTGTCCAGGAAATATCAGCTTTAGTTACATGAGCACAGAGATTTCCCATCCCAATCATTAAATCTATAAAGACAAAAAAAATACCTGCCGGAAAGCAGTTCATGTTATAAAGCATCAACATAAGCAAAACAATCTCACTGATTTTAGCCAAGACAGTGTTTCAGATAGCCCTGTGATATCATGTACCTACTACTACATGCCTAATAGCCAGACAACGCAAACAAGCCAGTAACTGCAGCTTCACTGCTCAAACACCAGTTCAGCTAAAGGAGCCACAGTTTCATTCACACACATTCACTCTTGGCTGGTGAGTCAATACTGCTGCCCGAGGATCAGTCTCTGGTGCTCAGTGTAATTAAACCGCATATGTAGAGGCACAGCACCATAAAGGTGTTTGGGTGCTGAAGCCATGCACTGATAGGAATGAGAGAATTGTGGGAGTGGGGAACGTAGCAAAGGTGAGGGTGGGGGCATCTCCAGAGCTACTCACGCTTGAGGAAAGTCCCTTCTGAGCGCTTAACAATTCCTGTTTATATTCAATAAAGGTGAGGAGAAAATAACATATAGATTCATTTTACTTTAGTCCACAGCCAAAACAATGGCCATATCTTATGATTTGACAAAAGCAAAGGTGGTTGTCTTTAAAAATGGTTATTGACTAACATTTCATCAAGCACTACAGATGCATCTTATAATAGCTCATCTGATGCATATGTCTTTATTGTAATCTCAGAATCTAAGTGCACTTAGGATTGTGGAAACACACCTGTGTAGCCCTGTTTACAGTTGCAGATCACCTGTCTGCTATGGTTGTCTTGGTAACAGGAAGCAGCGAAATGACGTCCACTCTCTGGTCCATCTGGACACGGGCATGGCTGACACCTGCTTCCTGAACCCAATACTGGATTTCCATAGTATCCATTAGCACACCTAAAATATATATTTAAAAAAATACTGGTTACAGTCATAAATGATTTGCATGTTTATTACATCCTTATGTAAATCCATCCTTTTTCTGTTACCTCTGTAGCCAACTTGTGAATTGTTTGGAAATGTATTGTTTTATCATTTTGCTTTTTATCAGGTTTCAAAAACCTAAACTATGCTTTCATGAGATTTTATAAATTAAACTCAAATCTAAATTGTTTAAATTAAATTAAATTAAACTACATTTTATTTGTATAGCGCTTTTAATAATCGTCATTGATGCAAAGCTTTACATAATTAAAAAAAAATGGAATCAATTGAATGGAATCAATTAAAATGGAAGGAAAAGTAAAGACTGTAACTATCAGCTTGTCCCTGATGAGCAAGCCAGGGGCAACAGTGGCAAGTAAAAACTCCCTGAGAGTTGGAAGAATAGGAAGAAACCTTGAGAGGAACCAGACTCAACAGGTTACCCATCCTCATATACAGTAGGTGATATTAGATAGTACAATCATAAATCAGACCCTGGTATATCTGTGTGATATGAGGTTAAAAGTTCAATATAACAGTTAACTGGACACAAACAAGGACAGTGGTAATTCAGCAGTAGCTCCTAATCTGCCACCGTTGAGCAATGCCATTAACCCCTCCCTGCTCCTATCCTGTCTAACCCTGTGCTCTGACCTCATCTTCCTAACAAGCTGTAATATAAAAAGAATAGAATTTCACTGTGCTATAATGTATTTGTGACGAATAAGGGCTTGGTCTTCTTTTAGTAAAAAGTAATTTAATTTGTTGTTTATTTAATTAGTTTTATACCTAAATTGTATCCTAAAAATGTACACTTAAAGTTGACTATATTTCTCACAATGAAAACTGACATTACTGCTTGCAATATATGAATTTATAAATATATACTGTACAATATTTCCATTTGTTCATGATTTCCTTAAAGGCACTGACATCAATTCTCCTGGACCACTTGTTAAATGACATATAAGACTTGTACAAGGGGTAGAAGTAAATGTTTTCCTATAGAAATTCTTCCCTAAAAAAATTTTGGAGAGCTAGCTCAATTACTTTTAATACTCAAGTTTTTAATAATGTTATGTTGTCTATTTCGAATTAAGAAGCCTTGTCTTTTCCTTCCTATTTCCTGTGTAAGTGCACCAGACACACAATTACATAACTGTTTCTTTATACAATGTCATGCACTATATAATTTTAAAATTACAAGCTTCTTGTGATTTACTCAAATACTGACAATAGTCACTGTCATGTGACCAAAAAGCACATTAAAGTATTTTTAAAATTAAATAAAATTCTTTATACTTAACTATTACATTAAATTCACATTATTGCTAAAAATGTTGAAAAACAGAATGGAAAAAGTAATATTTATACTGTATTAATATGTCAGAAAGATTCTACAGAATGTTCCATGAGGTTCACATGAGTGAGTTGTTTTCTTGACATCTCTTCTTACTTTTCACAATGGTCCCCAGCCGTGTGGCCCCTGCAGTTGAGACAAACACCAGTCCTTTGGTGGCATTCCTCTGAGTGTCCATTACATTGACATGGCTTACAGTTGGGAAAGCCCCAGTGTCCAGCCTGGCAGCCATCACAGCGCTGGCTGAATGCTCCTGGCAGGCATGAACACTGTCCTGTGTGCTGATCACAGAACTTACTGCGAGAGCCCTCTGGACTACATTCACATACTAAGGAAAAAAATAAATCACACATTTTTCACATAATCGTGGATTTTTCTTTCTTTTTTTTCTGCTTTTGCAAAGTGTAAATCTTACCTTTGCATCCAGCAGGTCCAAAGCCATAACTTCCTGGAGCACACCTATCACAGCGGGGGCCAATTACATTAGGCCTACAGAGACACTGACCGCCACGCACATCACACTGAGAGCTGAATGAACCCTGGGGGTCGCACTGGCATGCTAGGTGGAGTTAGAACAGCAACAGATTATTTAAAAAATAAATAAAATAATGGTCACAAGCAAGTTGAGTCGCTTTTCTGCTTGTTACTTGGGAAACTCACGCAGTGCTCCGTCGTTAATGATGGCCGACATGCTGAGGATAAGTTTGGCACACATTTCGGTCATGGCTAGGCGGGACACACTCTTTGCGCTTTCATGGCAGTGGTAGCGCTCATACATTTGTTTCCGGAGGATAGAGGCAGGGTCACCGTCTACAAACATGTCCAGGGAATTGTACCGAGGGAGGAGGGCAACCTGGATGAGGAATACTCAGTATAAAATGGTGGACGGTTTACGGTCTTTATTTCAAATGCGTACAATCAAATGATCTTTACTCACAGAATCTATTAGGATGTTAGCATTGCTAAAGCCGGGAATGATATTTTTGTCTGCATAGCTGGTAAACTCCAGACGGAGTGTATAGCTCACTCCTTTCTCCAAACACACAGACCGAGGCAGAACCATAAATCTGCAGAATATAAACCATAGGAACCAAGTCAGAACCCTAGTATTTCTATATTCATATTATTATATCTACTGTATAAGAGTAATGGATAATACTGAACGCATAGATAAAGGTTTTGTAGGATATGAATATGGGTGTGTAAAGCAGACCTGGATCCAGAGGGCAGGGAGACAGACATTAGATCATCTGCAGGGATGGTGTTTCCACATGGGCTGCTCGTGGGAATCGAACCAGGCCTAATAACTTGCACACGCACCTCCTCCCAGTCTTGTGGCATCTATAAAACAAAACAGGGACATGTATTGTATGTGCAAATAGTTTTATACACCTAGTGTTGTGAGACATAAACAGAGTTTAGTGTCATAAACATAATCATTACCTGAGGCTCATAGCGGATAAGAACATCATACTCCATGGAATAAGGAATGTCGTTGATAAAAAACTCCAGAGTGCTTCCTTCAGGAACTCGTGCAAACCCAGTGCCCGTCCAAGAAACTGGTCGACCTGACAGCCACTCCCTTTCTTCAACAGTACAGCCCTATAAAACACATTAGCCTCAACTTTATTTATAAAGCATAAGCACAAGACTGAGTTTTTTTTAATCCTGCATAAAATAAGAATAATATTTTGTTAAGGTCTTTTTTTTTTGTTTTTAATAGACATCAAATTAGATTGCTTTCTTATCTGCTCTTACATGACCAAGTTTGGAAAGTTCAGCCTCATAAATGTAGTAGTCCAGGGCCATGAAGTAGAACCCGGTTTCTACTTGGTTGCACTGGCGGCCAATCAAGTGATTGCGGCAGCGACACTGGCCTGACTCCATTGAGCACCTGGCAAAAGTTGAGAAATATAAGTTATTCTCATATACATTACTGAAGGGGTTTATTACACATGTTTAATGTGTCATGAACATATCACCTACTGGTTATTTATTGCTCCACCTACATCACATTCACATGCTCTGCAGCCACTGGCATCATGACTTAAAGCCCAGTGCTCTGGCTAGGAGGATATAATAGAGCATAACACAAGTATGAGAACTAGATAAAATGTCTAAACATGATATACAATTTATTATATTTATAACACTATCAGAAACCATGTTCTAAAATGATATGGCAGTTAAATCAGGCACACAGATTAAACAGATTCTGATGAGAATGGAAGGCATGTGGAAAGCAGCCGCCACTCGTCTTATCTCAGAATGCATCTTGTTTTATGCGGACCATTTTAACATCCATGTAAACCAACCCCAGAGGGCTAAATGTAGAGTCCAGGCACAGCTGTACAGCCCAGTTTCCTATGTACTATTATTGAACTGGAGATGCAGTTCAAATAAGAAATACACTTTCATACAGTGTTTTCATTTATTTATTTTTCCTGAGGTATGACTAACTCAAATGTATTTACCAGGCACTGATTGCAAGTGCGTCCAGTGACCATGGGCTTGCAGAAACAGTCTCCTCGAACAGGGTCACACTGAGGACGGCCAGAGACTGTCCCCCTCTGGTCACACCTACATGCTGATGAGAGAAAAACTAGGTTAGAACATAGAGTTTAAATAGAGTTCTCTTGCTAGCCATCTTGTGGCACGGGTGTGATTACTGTACACATGGACATGGGAAACATTTCCAAATATGGAGATAAGAAAAGCATGTTTGCACAAACTAACATATAGTTGAACAACACTTCAACACACTTTTGTTTCTATTTTATCAGTGTTTACAGTGTAATTATGCATCACCTACATAACCACATCATTCTGTGTTATCCATGTCAGATACTGTATATCACAAAGTGTTTTGAGGCAGCATAAATTAGAGTAATTACAATACACTACATTACCATGCCGTTTAAAAGTGAAGTACAGCTACACAAGTACAGCTTTCATACAACAATATCTTGTGCATTAGGCTCAGAGTTCCATTAATGTAACAGAACTATATTAAAATTGTTTAAGATAATTGCTAACATGCTATAAATCTGGTATAAATCATTTTAATAATCATTATTTCAATTTTATTTGTCTCTTAGGACAAGACAAATATCCTGTATGATGACTCTTTTAAATAATTGTGTAGGTATATTAACAAATGAAGAAAAAAAACTTGAGAAAACTCTGTGTACTCACGCTGGCAGCCTTGAGGGTCATTAGCACTCAGGCCAAAGAAGCCAGATTTGCACCTGTCACAGTGAGGGCCTTCCACATTCTCCTTACAGCGGCACTGACCAGCAATCATGCCCCGAGTGGGGTCATCATGCCCATCGCACATACCTCCATTTACAGAGCCATCTGTGTTACAGTTACAAGCTAGAAATACAGAAAAGAGACAATCTGTAAATAACAGACATCTCCGGCTTACTGTATACTCACATTTTGTAAAATATCATAAGCACACTAACCTACGCAGATGTGGGGGTCTCGGATATCTCTGGATGGGTCCTGGTAGAAGAAAGGTTTGCAGGTTTCACAGTTGCGGCCCATGGTGTTGTGAAGACAGTCGTCACAAACACCTCCACTGACATTCCCTGTCGCCAGATAAACTGCCATATCAAAGTGACAGCTGATAGAGTGACCATTACAGTTGCACTCTGTGGGGGAAAAAACAGTCAATATTCATATTAATTTCATATACAGCATAGAGCTGAAGGCTGACTTTTCAAGAAGTTGCTTTATTACTCTTGCAGGCGTTGGTGTTGCGACCCTCGGCTGGTTTCCAGGGCAGATCATTATGGAAATCATCACACTGCTCACAGTTCAACCCTTTTGTATTGTGCTTGCACACACACCTCCCATGTACCTAGCAACACACAAACGCAATGAAGGCATGAAGCTGTTTAGAAATAGATTAAAAAAAATAAGCCAATGTTAATAATGTAATAATGTTAATAAGCCAATGCTAAACGGCTCACCATGCCTTCGATGTCATCCCTTATCCCATCAATAGGTGCACACTCAGAAGCATGGCCATAGCAAAAGCAGTTGCCCCTGATGACTAGCTCATACATGGCGTAGTAGTATTTCTCCTTGATCTCTACCCGGGAGTCCAGTAGATTATCTCCCAGGGTATGGAGCTTTGTAAAGTTCACACGCAAGTTGGTGATTTTCAGCTGGTCTGTACATGAGAGAAAATAAATCACACAGGTACTTTAGGGTACAAAATAATATAACAGCTCTATCCTGTACAATACTTTGGATCATTTCTATCATGCCACACCATTGTTCAGCCTCACATGGGAACATCTTTAAGCCATTCAAATCCCCTGTTAACCTCTGACCTCTAACCCTCTTTCCTAACCCCTGCTTTTCCGCACTCTTCCGCTGATCCTCATGGTAGAATGGGCATTCCCAGTTTGTTCAATTCTTGCAGAAAGCTCTAAAACCCTACTATTTCAGAAAACATTTGTATTTTCAACACCCATTTCCTTATATTTTTTCCCTATTTTTAATTATCTGTTTTGCAATCTTATTTGTATTTACTCTTAATACACAGATGGACACACAGTAGATCCCCACTGTTTTAGTTCCTGACTAGTGTACTAAAGCATTTGAATGAATGAGCATTATTCTCTAGTCTGTAATACTGGTGTATTCCATAGCATGGTGCACTGCAATTTTGCACTTTTTGAAGTCTTTCTAGATAAAAAGCATCTCCCAATTGACTAATTTAGCTGTAGATAGTTAGACAAACTAGAGAGGTACATTTTCTGAATACATTTTCTAAAGTGGTGCTTGCTGTGGCAAAACTCGGGGTCCCCCCATATCTCTATGACAATGGGATCCAAATGTGTTAAATTTTATAGTTCTACGAAATTCTTGCTCTGCTCCAGAATGTCAAAATTGGTATCCATGTTAAGTCTATGGGATTTTTTTGAGGTGGTTAATTGCCCTGTTGTAGTTATGCACCTAAATCCCAATTATAATTTAATGGGGCAAATTTGGGCACCTCTTGTGCCCCAAGGGTAAAACTTATAGCCTCCTGCGAGGTATGTTCTGATACAGTTTGCAAACCTCTTTACATGTGGTAAATTTTGAGAAATTCTTGTTCTGCACTACAATCCATCAAATTCTATGGGATTTTCCCCCATTTTATGTCAATGGGGCAAATTTGGGCGCCTCTTGTGCCCCAGGGGTACAACTTATACCCTCTTGCGGGGTATGTTCTGACACAGCTTGCAAACCTACACAAATGTGGTGAATCTTATTTTTCTACAAAATTCCTGCTCTGCTCTAGAACCCGTCAAAGTTGGTCTCAGTGTTAAGTCTATGGGACCCTTACAGTAGAAAAGTCATAGCACCCCATTCTCGAATAAGCCGCACGATTTGACACCTCATTCATGACAAACTGTACGGGACTAGTTACGCGTCAAACTTTTGTATGGAAAAAAAAGAATAATAAGCCCGAGAGATAACAATAGTAGTGCTTCGCTTTGCAAGCACCACTAATTAGAAATGCAGCTAAACACTCTGTAATAGGCTCAATAATTGGACATCACATGATTATTCATCATCTGGAGGGGCTCTACCAGTAAGGGAGTATATGAAAAACTCAAGCATGTACTGTGTGTGTGTTTTGTGTGAGGAACTGCAGATGGAGGTAAAGAAGTGAGAGAGAGAGCTTCTACTGTAGCTATTGTGCACAGCCTGTTCTTTCCATTCAGGAAGACAGCATGTGAGATGCATCAATCTTCACACTCCCACTCCGTCCTCACATATTAATACACATACAGTATGCAGCACTGTACAGGAGTGCCGGTTAAACCAAGTTGTTAATCATCAACTTGTTAACTGACACAACAACATCTCCCGACTCATGGGGGAGTGTGTTCACAAACTCCTTTCCCCTAATTATGACATATTACTGTACCATATGGTGCATCAGTGCAATGTGCAGACACATTAAATAAAAAATGAGTTGAAAATGTCTAAAGAAGGGCCAAAAGTTTAAAATAGGTGGATGGTTAAAAAATACACATTTAAAGAATTTAAAAGAAGAAAACATGTTGGGTCTGTCAGGGAAATGTTCACATTTCTAAAATGCATGATTTATGAACCATGACTGATGAAAAAATACTTTTTATAAAACAGGTTACACTGTATTAGAGATCTCACATTAACCAAGGTCAGCCCCTCCTGGCCAACATTTTCCCTGGCAAATAATCCTAAGTACACACGTTGAATTGCCTAAAATATATATATTTGTCAACAATTTTTTTAATTTAAATGCAAATCATACTGTTCTCTTTTAAAAAAGAACAGAAAAGACCTTGTTCAACTGATTAGAACACTACAGGTAATTTTATTATGTTTTTTCATACAAAATATATTACATGTACTTTCCTCACATTGCTAATTTAAAAAACAATATTTGCCCAAAATTCTGTAGTGAGATTTGTAGAGCATACCCCTCTCTACCACAACATGGAAAAATTTGCTCATATGTTTTTGGAAATCTAGTTACGTTAGACCAGCAGAAATAACAAGGGACAAAGCGAGTGGGAAGAAAACAGCTGCTTTTCTCATTGGCACCCTGTATTACGTTGCCCCTCTCCTACATTTAGAGAATCCCCGTAATGGACAGCATGGATGTGTGAATGGGACTCTTCTGATGAATCAACCGAATAATGACCAGAGGGTTTTGTTAAAATAAAAAAATAAAAATATGTATAAACTAAGTGAAAATTATATATATAGTATTTTGCTTTCTGTATTTTATGCATTTATGACCTGGACTCACTTTGGATGCGGGCACTGTAAGGGTCTTCAATTCGAATAGCAGGGTCCAGAACTCTAAAGATCACCTGGACGAAAAGGGCAGAGACACAGAATGACAAAAATTAATTAATGCATCAATAAAAACTCAGAAACTAAACTGTACCTAGCTGACTGATTGGTTCTTCCTCTGTTCTCACCTCTCCTTCAGTGGATGGCTCGATGTCTGAATAACGTGATTCACAGAGAAGATCATCAACATTGCGAAGTGGCCCCTGAGAAATCCCGGGAAAAACGGCTGCACAATCATGGGCAAAGTAGCGATACATCTGCCAGGTACGTCCAAAATCTGCAGATCGCTCAATCAACATGGCTGCGGGACGGAAGGTCTGCAAACAAATTAAATGCACCAAAAAATGTGCCTGACAATTCTCATTGATAAACAGAAGCAAATAACAAGAAAATAGCAATGTGAATCTAACGATACCTTAAATGTCATGATGAGGTGAGTAAAGTGGAACTCTGCTTCAAGATCCAACTGAACATAAACATCAGACTTGCCTTGAGGAGAAAAGTACAAACAAGCAATTTAAATACTGTTTTTAGCAAAAAAGCTTATTATCACCCTTTGCAAAATGTTATTAAATGTAAATAAAATATATGCAGATAACACAATAACAATAGCTTAGATTTCTTAACATCCTGTAAGTTTGATCATAAATCAGGAGATGCAGAACAGAGGTGGTATATAAAGCACAGTAATGTTAAGCTGCTGTTAACATGCAAAAATTATTTTCCTCTCTACTGTACATCAGCTCTTAGATATATCACTTTCTATTTATAGTCAGTGAGAGACAAGAAAGGCTTCAAGCTGTGTGTATTCTGTTACAGCAAAAGCTCTTTAACCTTATTTCTTTTCCCTGTTCTATGGAGGTCTGTAGGTCTGCTAAATTTCACTAAACCTGCCGCACAACTGGCAGCTAAACAGGAAGGAAAAGGAAAGGGAAAAGAGAGGTGGGGTGGAACAAAGTCAAAAAAAAAAAAAAAAAGAATAAGAGACTGTGGGAGTTGAAAAAAACTGATTGAGTAATTCATGTTTATATATAGGAGCATTTTATTATAAACTGAAGGATTCATCGTTGAGTAAGAACAGAGAAAAACTCGTCCAAATCTACTAACCCAATCCAAGCACTTGTTTCTGGCAAAAGACAAGGGGCACAACTTACTCAGTTTTTACTCATTTGCTCAACTGCTTCATCAGAATCTATTTTCTTCACACTTGGTTGAGTGAACAGCACTGGACAAGTGATCTACTGTTTATTAAACTGCATACGCTCTGAAGTGGTACTGACACCATGGTGACTTCAAGCAAAAATAGTCGCCACTTCCTGTCAGCTCCAGACTTTCCATGTTTCTTAAAGTGTCCCTGTACCATAACAGAGCTCTATGAGCCCAAAAAGTCTTTAAGATATAAAATGGAAGATGTATTCTTGAATATGATTAGATCTAAATCAACAAGACAAACACACTTTTTATATCATTTTACAAATAACCACAAATGATCACTCTACCACTTAAAATATTTTACAGAATGTGTTTACATACTTATATCTCGAAAACTATATCTCTTCTGGTACATAAATAAATTCAAAAAGAAAAAATCTGTACAATATGTTTTAAGAAAATGCTTATAAATCGAATTTCTTCATTGTGTACTTGTACATGTACAGTACTATAAAAAAGTGATTGTAGCCTCCGAGTGGCGCAGTGGTAAAGCGCTCGCCCGATCATCCGGGGAGCGCTGGTTCGAACCCCGGGTGATGCTGTTTTCCTCT
>JAOVVA010000019.1:10321398-10336731 GCA_028565275.1 Leiocassis micropogon
AGGAATTGGCTACACGACTAGATTGGGGAGAAAATCGGGGAAAAAGAATTGGACAGGACTAAATTTATAAAAAAAAAGTGATTGTGCTACAGAGCGCATGTAAAAAAATATATTCTGTAAATAACATCATGTTGTGGCTTGAATCAATGCCTGGAGTCTGGAAACTGTGGAATTGTGGTAATTCATTGGACATTTCACCTATGAATTCATCCTTCATCATTGATTCTACTCTCTGTCCTCTCTGCTTAATTCTAATCAATAATTACTTTCTGCTTTAAACATTTTATAAATATATTTTTCATTCTTTAAATTATTTTCCATAGATTATGTCAGTCCAAGACAACAACTGCATGTCCGTTATTAATAAGCTGCTATGAACATTACTGTTCTAATAATACATCTCTTATGTATTCAGTGTGGGGGCCCGGGGCTGGCAAACAGCTGGATTTATAGCAGGTAATGGCTGAGGCAGTCCCAGTAGCAGCTGGTGGATTTCTCCCTAAGTACACCAAATCACTTCATTATTTTATTCTGCAAATTCTAAAATCATCTCAAAATATTCACCTACTGCCCAACAGTTCTCATTTAACATCAAAGAGCATGTGTGTGTGTATGTGTGTTTTATACTCCAAAATAAAACACTGATGATCTCACCATTCTCAGACTGCCACCAGCGCTTCTTGTGGTCTGGTTTGAAGCTGGTGATGACATTCTCGATACGATGACTGATGGTGTTGTAGACAGTATTGTACGGTCTGCGTGAATCACACTGGAAACATTTCTTCTCCTCCTACATAAGGTCATATATTGGAGGTCTTAATGGTTAACAAGTTTTTTAGGAGATCAAACAGGACGTGACCAAGCTTTACCTGTAGGTGACTAACAATGCAGTAGGGTTCTCTCTTCGTGAGCCCACAGGTAGATGATGCTTTCAGGTTCTTCTCTCGACCCACCAGGAGGTCACCAGTTGCTGGGTAACAACTTCCATGAGTACATCCATGGGGGTGGTCAGGGTCTTGAGCAAGGGTGGTTACCAAGCCTACATCACAGAGATGGATTAAAAAAAACAGATAAAAAGTTTGGCCAAAGTTTGGCAAAAGACCAGGCCAAATTCAAACATATTAACCTGTTTTCCCTATCAGAAGCAGCAACCTTTTGGTTTATTGAGGATTTTATGCACAACTTAACTTATATGAGCCCCATTCAAAATTAGACCTTTATTCATCACATACTGTATCCTTTTGCTGCACAGTTAAATTCAGAACCCAGGGTCAGCTAAAGTGCTAGGGATTGAACTGCTGACCTTCTGATACGTAACTCAAAGTCAGAGTCTAAATAGTAAACTTCAGAGCATTATCAAAAGATTCTTTTAATACATATTCTTTAACACAATTGTAATTAAACATGCTGAAATGGCATTTATGAAAAACGTCAGTGGGTCACTGAGATCATAGAGATGTAACAGAATGAACACTTATGCACAAACACCCTAAACCTTAATCGATAACTTTAGTCCACAACATTTAGCAGCATTTATCAACATTTTACACCATTTTTGAAGCTTATGAAATAAATACAACATGGTAATCACACAAATATAAAAGGAATATGGGCAATATTACGATAATCAAAGTTATTGTGTGGCTTTGAAAAAGCCTGGGAAAAATTCTGATTCTGCAAAGGGGAATTCACAGACACTATCAGCGGAGACATGTCTCATTCTTCAAACAAGACAGCTGTGTTTGTTTGGCACCATACCACCTCTCACACTGCTGCCATGTTCAGCACAAACCACACACACACACACACACACACACACACACAAACACATACACTGTAGACAAAGTGCATTTTCACATACAACATTCAAACTCACAAACTGTAAACAGGTATCCACTGCACACATACTCACTGACATTGCTAGAACAGTCATATGATATGCTGGACTGCTAAGGAAAGATAGCTCCTCACACCAGGGAAAACTTATTTCTGCCCCATTTCCTGTATTCACTGCAATTCCCAGGCAAGAAAATTCCAGCTACAACAAATTCCTGAATGACAGTAAATCTCACCTTGGGAAATTAACCTGATCTCTTTAACAGTGAATAAAAGCAGGAAGGGCAGGGACCGGAGGAAGAAATCAAATTAAAGGAAAAACAGGTTTTAGAGGAATACAAGTCCAGTTCTCTGTTTTAATCCCCTTTCTCTGAGGAATGAATGTGGACCAAAACACATGAGAACTAGAAATAAAAAAGATTTTTTAAATATTATTTTCCTACACAGCAAAATATTATATATATAAGCACATTAAGTGAATTAATGCATAAGTGTGTTATTTATATAATAATAATAATAATAATAATATTTTTATTTATATTATATTTGCATATATTACAGTATATTTGCATTATATTATATTTGCATATTTGCATTTATTATAAGATTATTCAGCTTGTTTTTAGATAGTTGAACTAATTTCAAGGCTTACATTACTTCACTCTATGTGAAGACATTTTGCTTCTTTATTGAAATAAATGTTTACAACATCCAAAAAAGTTTCTGTCAGTATCCCTAAATTACTTTATGCTTTAAATGAGAAATTTCCAAAAATAGATAAAATAAACATATATTTTGTTTATCAGGGAGTGAAAACCTTCTATATTCAAGATGTCTTTTTATAGTATAAAATGCATTAATTTTTTTTATGTGTTTTTATTTTTATTCATGTTCTTCAAACATACTGTATTTTAGTTTCAGTAATCATTATACAGTACTCTGATGTGCAGGCGTTGATCCACGGGATCGCTCAGCATTCTTCATAGGACTCTTCAGGGTTCTATTAAGGTTCATATTTCAATTTTTGGTGATATTTTGGACAGGTTTACTATATGGTTACTATAATAATCCTGATTTTAGCACCTGCACTAAGTATTTGCTGAAAAGTAGCAACTATTTTACCCATGAAAAGAAGGAACAACGGCCATTTTAATAACACAGATGTAAAAAATAAATAAATAAATAAATAAATAAATAACTCTAATAACTTTAGCTGGCTGCTTCTCAATGAAATATTCCAAAGTCAGTAGGTTTGGGTCAGGGAGGCTGGCTAACTCTCAGCTCCTCTGCCACTCTCGCCTTACATGGACAAGAGGCTCAGGAATGTAGGAGGACAGCTGGCAGTAGAAGAATACTGCCCCATTAACAAAACACAACTTATAACCACAGGCCTTCTGTCAGCTGTTTCACTGTAAGACACGCAGCCAAACTTTTAGGTTCAAAACACACTGACCATAACCAATTAATAAACTGCAGACTGTGTGTACAACCGGGAAAGATATTTATCTTGCTTTACAATGACAGCTCTGCAGTAATTCTTTTCGTTATTACTTTTATAAAAATGTAATGAGTTAGGAATGGACGTTTCCCATCATGCTTTCTGGCTTCTCATCTGTCTTGTCTTAGCAAATCTGCCTGACATGAGTTGGAGGACAAGACAAAGACAGGGATTCTCTCTCTTCCTGGCCTTGGCTGTCTGTTGACATCCTAAATCCTTTGCCGTTTTTTTCCCCCCAATCTATCCCACACCACCTCTGTTCTCTCTCAGGCACGTTGTGCTCTTCCCTCTTCACTTCCTGCAGCTTAGGGTTGGCTTGGCAGTGCACTGAATACCAGGTGAGGCTAAATCACTGCTTGGCTGGTCTACTTTGTAACAAAGGTGAACTCCTATGGGCCCTTTCATTTGCTCAAACTCTACCCCTCTCAGCTTTCAAGGGTGAACAGTTGTTCCACAGTGTATAGATAGAGCAGAGAATTTCCCTCTTTATGCCTGTCTGTGATTCCAGAGAGGAGTCCAGCTCCTGGCGACACAGTGCTCAGTCTACAGACATGGAGGGAAATGTGACACTTACACAACACATTCTCCACCTGCTGAACAAACTGGGAGCAGCCTAGCACTTTGCAAACTGATCATCCAGCATCTCTCACAAACCTGCCATGCTAATGCCGGATGTGTGCGATGATTTTAAGTGTTCTGAGGTACAGCTGGAACTACCACTAAGCTGATAATAGTCCAATGTAAATACTGTTTTGTCCTTGAAGCTGTCTCTCTAATAACATTAGTTTTTTTCCCCCATTCACAGCAGTTTTCCCCCCTTGATGCATTTTGTAACCTTGGTCAATCGACCTCTCTGACTTATATGAGGGTAGTAGTAGGAATTTTGGGAACGTGTATGCTGAATTATGAATCTCCTGGGGAGGTAAGATGGATAAGACCCAGAAGTCAAGTCAGTGTGAATGAATCCACCTGCTTCATGTGTGTGTGAGACGCTGAATTTGGGGAGAAGAATAATATAAAGGTAGAATGACTGTACAAAAAAAAATGAGGGGGTAAATATCATTCTTACACTTTTGCTCCTGATAACCACGTCTTCTGTACACTTCTCTTCACCTGTGCTGTTTATTAGGAGCTGGCTGCAAATTTTAGCCCCTAGTCCAGTCTGAGTGTCTCCTCTTCTGTTTAACCCGACTGCTATTTGTAGCCCTTATTCCAGTTTTGTCGCTACCTCCAGCTACATCCCTCTACCCCTATATCTTTTCCTCCCTTACTATGAATGAACATTGGATCATTCCCATCTCTAAGCAGACACTTCTACAGACAGACACAATGCACTTTCTAGATACAAAGATAAGATTGTTTCCTTCATTCTAAACTACATTTAGGATTTGAAAATAAACATAAATCTGTTTAAACTACTAGACTTAGAAGGTTAACAGCTGGTATTAGAATAGCCAATTTATCAACTATTTCATCAATAAAACAATCTATTATATGGTATTTGCTGTACATTCTGTATTTTAGCCAAAACATAGTGGGCTTACAATATTCTGGTATACATCTTTGAGTCCTTACATACAGTATACCCATGAAAGATGATGTGAAGTACTTTTCTGAGGTAATGCAGCATAATTCTCTATAAAATTGAAATCAATATTTAACATAGATTTATTATTCTTTTCTCAAAGTTTGTCTGCATTTCGAATGTCAAATTTCATAATGTAACAGTAAAGATTTTGAGCTAAATATCTGCGGCAGAGGTCTGGTCATATGATAGGCCTATGAGCAGTGTTTTCCTATAAAACGGAAACCCTTATCACTCTGCACAATTAAATCCTTTAATTTGTAATTTTTCTTTGTTTTTGCCAAATAATGAACTTTACAACTTTATTACAAATAGCAAATATATCGATAATATTATTCGTTTGGCTATTATATTATATTTGCTCAGTTCTTGATTTAAAATGATATAACACAATAAACTTCCTTTGGTAAGGTAAGATCCTGGTCCACAATCATAATTGAAAGTGACTTTTAGCTGACTCTAATGTGGACACAGTCACCCATTACTGTGCAGCTCAAGACCAGCCAATTAGTCTTATTAAACAATTTCCTCTTTTAGCTGCTGAGAAAACAATCATCTGAATTTTTTACTTAGACATGATCTTGTCTACTAAACATATTTAATTCTAGACAGTAAATGCAGCTGTTGCAGGAACGAACACATGGCAATGTGTCTGTAAAAACAGACAGACAGACAGCCAGACACACAAACACACACACACACACACATACACACACACACACACACACACACATACAGCTGTACCACAGTCAGTGAGAACAGTCCTTCGGGGAATATGAACAAACAATGCCTGGGTTGCCTCAGGTTTGTGTGAAATGCTTTACCAGACTCACATTTAAGTAAACTCTCTATGTACTGTATGTATACAAGTATATGCAAATCAAAGCATAAAGCATAAAACAACCTGCATGTTTCACTGTTAAATAATGAAAATTATTTTAAATAATCGTTAATTATATTCAAGCACGTTTAGCGAGGGCAGTAGGATACGATCTGAATCTTTAACAGGCCATTAGCTAAATAACACATACACCAGCTACCATGAAGACAACAGACAATATATTTAAAAAAAACTTGGATATCATGATTTACTTTCCTAATAGCTTATTAACCCTTAAACAGCCCAGATGCAATGCAATTTTATTTATTTTGGTTTGGATGATTTGTTTATTTTTATTTATTCAAAATGAACTGATTTCACTTAAATTTCAAAATAAAGCTTTGATTAAACATGATTAAATCTCCTGATAATTCAGCCCTATCCATGTACTAAAATGAGGGAAAAGGTAGCAATAAACAAAGTTCACAAACTCACATCGACTCAATACTTAGCTTTCTAATTAATGTTGACCCAAGCAGCTTTACTATCTATACATGCCTAGACAGTGTTGTTATGTTCAGTATGAACTTTAGAAATGTTTGATATTATGGTACATATTTTACCCTCCATTCCATGTGATCAATCCTGCACTTTTTTCCTAAGCAATTTGAGGAGTAAGGCTCAAAGATAAGAGACAGTGACGAATAAGGCTCAATGGCTCAAGCAAACAAATAAAAACTAACAAACCAAACAAGGTGAATATAAAACTTGTAGCCACACAAATGGAGTGCACCCTCTCCTCTTGCTTTACTCCTGACCTGTGCATACTGAAAACACAGCTTATGAATCAGTGACCCAGCCTCTTTGGATACAGGCTCATCAAAAACCATTTCAAGGATTCCCTGGATATGGCTCATGTTCAGAGGCCAGTGTGTTTTTACGAGCTGTTAGTGCTGCTCTGTTCTTACATGCCTGCTAAGAGCGGGAGGAGATGTTTGTGCTATTAAACTGTTATAACCAGACATGATGTGAAGGACAAACCAACTATAATATAGAACAGCTAGCAATCATAAACTGCATGCCGATGTTTATGTGAAGTGAAAGCAGGATGGTGAGCTATATATCCTTTCTGACTCGCATTTCATCGGAGTTCATTCTGTATGACCCTGGTTACTAAGTTTTGCATGGAAATGCTTTTATAACACAGACAAAGACAGCATCAGAGTGACTCAAAAGAAATACTGCAGGTTTAAGTACTGACGATGACACAGTCATCAGTGGCTGGGATTCAAGGAGGCAAAATTGGGTGGGAGTAATGACACACTTTCTCCACCCCTGTCAATCACAGCCACACTAACCTGAGTTGGTTTATATGGAAGAAGGCAGAGGGTACTTTCCACAGAGTGTGCATTACAGGCCGGCAGATTGAAAACTGAGTTTTTTTTTTGGCATCATACGCCTTGGAAGAATAACATGAAAAAAGACAGTTGGAGAGAAACAGTTGCTTGTACGTGAATTTAACATGGAAAGTAAACAAGAAAAGTATACAGTTGTTAGTGATAAAGAAACACAAAGGTCCATTGTGAGTTTTTCAAATGCATTTTTGAACTTCTCATATGGTGGATGGCAGTGATTCATCTTTATCTGGGGATCATGTTTAAAGTGAACTGCAAGGTGTCTGAACTCTATAGTAATACACAAGCATAGCTTAACTCTGACAACCAGTCATTATTAACAGCACTTTGAATTACTGCCAAGGCTCTGTTCAAGAAACAAGGAGAGTTGCTGGCTGAAGTTAATCATAGATCCTGCACCCAGACACCAACCAACACAAGACAGAGGCATACTGAGACAAGCTAATGTTTGGAAGGTCATCGTTCAGTTTTAACTATAATAGTCAGAAGCAAGTTATTCTCACGACTCCTTGATATAGAAGTCTATACGACCTATTTCTCTCTTAATATGTAAATCCAAATCCTTGCCACGAGGACGAAACCTTATTCAAAACTATTCTCGCATGGATACAATTATGCCTGCCCTAAGACCCGTGTCCTTTCATTTCTCATAGTTCTATCAAAGACTTTGTCTGGCTCATTGTTCTGTCGAGTGCAGTTCCGGAGGGGCATTCCAAACCCGGGCCTCTGTGTGGCTCACGCTGAGTGCCCTGCAGCCTGAGGACTGCTCCAGCTCTTCACCTGTTCACATCCTTCTCCAGACTGCAGATATTACCATGAAAAAACTACTGCAGTGAGAGGTGGAAAGCTAAACGGACTAATGAACAAAAAAGCAAAGGCTGCTGCTTAATGTTGAGGTTAAAAAAGATATAAATTTGAAAAATTAATTTAAAAAAATCTAATTAAACTACAACAATCAAACTGTATTGTTCTGAAGGTTAATTTCCTATTATTGCAAGTCTAACAGAAATGCTAGTTGAAAGACTAATAATTATATAAACACTGTAATATTTCATTGTGTCTGTAGTAATAACTAACTCATAAGGGAGACATGCATGCTAAGTATAACTTTAAGGACACATTTATTCACTATTCATCTTCACTTTTGTAAAGCTGTCCGTTTAAGTTTTCCAGGAAAAAGGAATTTGAGCTTTGGACTTATTCAGTTATGAGACAAGCTGCATTTTTGTCTTATTAACTTTAAGAGCTAGAGAAACAAGATGCTGGTGAGAAACTTTATAACAGGTGACAGCCAATGTTAATTGGACATTACGTAATCATAAAAAAATTGCAATTTTGAAATCAAAAGACAAAAATATAATCAGTGGAAATCAGCTGTGGTATAAAATAAATAAAACATTTTAAAGGACAAGCTTTAACTGCAATAATCAAGGACCAAATCACCCCAAACAAACTAATTACAATCACATTTAACACAGCATCATCATCACCAGGTGTAAATGAGCAGAGACCACACAAATCTCTTGTCTGATTGGTTCAAATGACCCAAAAATGACACAGCAAGACATCAGGCAGTAAATATGTCTGGAACTAAACGAAAACGTCTGAGCAGCTGCTGACTGTCACACTTCACCTCCCACTAGGTTCATTAGAGCTCGGCCAAAAATAACACCATCCCATTCCTCTTCCCTCCTCCTCATTTCATCACATTCTCTCGGGCCACAATTTTATCATACAACTTGCACAGAGAAGCTCTGTCTTACATCACGTATGGAGCTACACTAAACAGAGAGCAAAAGAGACAGTAATAGAAGACAGTCAGGCTGCACTGGATAACAGCAAACTAAGAAAAGCAGATGAAGAGATTCATGTGAGAAGCCGTCTAAGGTTTAGGGCACAAGACAGAAAAAGCAGTGCAACTGGAGAGGTGGCCACTACTGTGCTCTATATTTGGATATGGATAGTCTCACACCATGCTGTGACCCATGCAATAACACCTCTAAACTCCAGCATTGTTCCCTCTCTATATAATATCTATATACCACCATCTATCTGTTGTGCCATTAAAATAAACAACAAATGTTAATGTTTCCCATACCAGAGAAAATAAGGGTAGTTGTTGGGACATCAGTAAGATTTTACTTTTAGTTAAATTAAATTTCTTGTTATTATGATTTTTTATTTAATTGCTACAGAGCTCAGTTATTTCATATTCCTCGTTCCTAATTAAATACAGTATGCTCAATTTCCAAAATAAACAATTACGAAGAATACTGAGGATGTCAGAATATACTTCTGTCATGTCACTGTTCATCACAGTTTTTTAAAAACTTTTCATTAATTCCCCATTTAAAAAACAAAGCTTTAAAAGTGATTAGCAATTCTGAAGAAGGCCATGCCAGGTGTTACCCAATATGGTCACTGAAAGACACCTTGAGCATGACCTATTCCCCTCTTCTTCCCTGTTTAGTGCTGCAATAAATGTATTTTAGTTGTTAAGAATAACACGATAGGCTTACTGACAGCCTAAGAGGGCTACTTTACACTCAGGTCGGAGCATGAATATCTATCAGAAATTAATGGGCGTTCAGTTGTGCTGTTTCAGCTAATAAACAAGTCCGTGTTCAACCATACCTATTCTGCTCTATTTATGGTGACGAGAGAAGAGGATTATAATTGAGATCTAAAAGGGTCTTTGGTTCTAACTGTATTTCTGGAACAAATAGACATAAAACAAATTAAGAAAATATCGCTGTGATGTAAGTCACATAGAGCTTTTAGCCCTAAAATTGTCTGGAAAAATGCCATCTCACATCTTTCAAAAAGTGTTTCATGTGATTTATATGGTTTGTGTTATACCCCCTTGCCACCCCCCACATACACATGTTGGTCTTAATATCCTTTTGAGGACCTTGCATTTACATTGTTTTTAATGCAGCTAATTAATACAATGCTACACATAAATCTAATCCTCACCTAAGTATTAAAAATTTTCATTTTTGAAATAAAAGCTTTAAATTGCATCAGCTATAATTTCCCCAGAGGACTAAATGGGAAGATATTCCTGTCCTTGTGGAGACATGTGGTCCTGACACCACCCAGGGGATCCCCTGTATTGGTGTTAAGTGTGATCTTCAGTTCCAGTGGTCGGGATCAGTGATAAAATTTGACTGTTCCAAGAAAGGACTTAGAGGACAGACTGAATATCCCGAAAAAGCATTAGAACTATTCTTAAAACTCCCCTTGGCCTCAGATAGAAAAAATATACTCCCCTGAGCAGACTTGTCCTATAGTGGAAAAGTTAAGTGCCCCCCTCCGATTAAAGTTCTTTTAAAAAATGGATATAGGCTCTAATGAAAAACAATAATACATCATACTCGGCTTTACCAAAGAGTTCATTATATTAAATCCGAGTTTACTTGTGTGTAAGCATAAATTCTGGTATGTTTATAGACCTGGAGTGATTTCAACAACACTACGTCATCAAGCAGCTCAACAGAAATAATGGTCCAAACCCCTAAATAGCCAGGCAAATAGGACAGAGGGGGGGGAAAAAAGACATCTTTAAAAAGTAAAGCTTGAGAAGAACCAGGTCCTTGTCTGGTCCACACCTGGTGGCTGGGAGTTTTATAAGCTTGTGATGGATTACACCAGCCATAACCCAGAGGAAATAGTGCATTAATAAATAAGTATGAGGTGTAGTGTATAACAGGATGTTAGAATTTTTTGTAGATATGTAATGCATTATAAATAGAGTACATTTGGACTTACCACAGACAAACAGCAGGAGTAAAGTGCGCATGGTGTAAAGATGCTCGTTTTGTCCTCCTGCGCGTCGACCGGGAGGCAACTGAGAAATAAACCAAGCTGTTACCTGTTACTGAAAACAACTCTGACATGGCTTACGTCTTAAACACCTGAAATAATTTATTATTCAGTCGTTTGAGAATTGGATACTTACAGCGGTACTTTGATACACCCCGGTGTTTGTGTGTGTGTGTGTGTGTGTCCTCTAACTGAAGCCGCTGAGGTTGTACCAGCTTTCGCCAAAAACCAGACTGACCACAGCTCCGACTTGCCGAAGTAGCGCTGGAAATGTGTCACTGAAAACGCGCGGTGGATTCCGGAGACCTGGAGTCACAGTTCCTGTGCTTATAGACGCTGGAGTTTGGAAAAGAAACCCGCCAACCCGGCGCTTAAAGCCCTGTTTTCGGGACTGCCCTGCCGGCGAGCGCGCGCATTTAAAAAAAACAACTAGAAACGCGCGCCCCATTTAAAAGCGGTCGCGTGCGTTTCCCTAACCAGCAGCACGTGGTTTTAAACAGGTTCACACAGACCAGAGGCGGGAATCAAACCTATATTTTATATTTTTCTATCTTCTTATTATATTTTATCTTTCCTTTTTAGGTCACAAACAGTCATTAGGGCATTTTATTGCATATCATATTGCGTATGATTGTTTAAGTGACAAATGAAATTTGAATTGGAACCCTCGAACCTGGAGGCGCAAGGCCACAGTGCTAACTCTGTGCTGTCTCATTCATTCATTTATAGACTAAATATTCACTATCTGGTTTATTCTGGCTAGGGTTAAGGTGGATATAGGGCCTGTCCCTGGAACTCTGGCATAAGATGGGAATACTGTACACCCCAAATGTGGCACCAATCTCTCGCCTTGCACCATGCATGCATCATACACATTCATATGTTCATTTCGACCTTCAGGGAAATGAGTAATCCACCAACTTTACAGTATTATTGATATACTTACAGGGGAAACAAGGAAACCCAGTAACACAGAAAATCCACCTGAACAAGAGGAGAACATGCAAACGTCAACAGACTGTAACCTGAAGTCTGGATAGAACTGAGCACCAGGGCTGGACTGGGAAAAAATAATTAGCCCTTGATTTTTTTTTCCTTATTCAATTGAAAAAGTTATATTTTTATATTCTACATTTATTATTCATAAGGTGAAAATTTTCAAGCCTCTTTGGTTTAATTTCAATGATTATGGGCTACAGGTCATGAAAGATTCTTAAAATATTTAAATGTTCTCTAAGATCAATCACAAAAAGAGTTTCCAATACAGAAATGTCCAACTTCTGAAAAAAGTGTGTTCTTTTATTCACTCAATAGGTTTTTTGATTGATGAGCTACTGTCGTCCTCTATTTATGGCATTTGGCAAATACTGCAAAAATGTTGATGTTTCAAGAAAAATGTTTTTTTTAATGTGTTTATTATAATCTTTGGGTCAGCTTGAATATTATTTTCAGATTTTATCAGTACAGAATTATTTTATTTAAATGTGCATTTGAAAAGGTTTAATATACCTTTTTTATATAAGGTCCAAAAGTGTAAGACTACATTGAAAATTTGGGATTTTATTTTCCTTTAGAAATTGAAAAAAAAAAAAGAATCTTTAAAAGTTTTTCATGCCTATTCTCTTCTATTAAAGCATGTGTTTAGTTGACACTTAGATCAGGATCTGATCTATAATGGACCAAAATGTTTTCACAAACTTTTGGAGTCCATGCCAGCTCAAGTGCACATTGTCATCAAAGCAAAAAAGAAGACATAAAATCCTAAGAAACTTTGAAATTCATGTAAATATTTCAAAGATTCTATTTTACACTCAAGCTGTTGCTCAGAAAAGAATTTGTAATTAAACTGTTGAACTAAATTAGAAAATAATGCAACATCAAAGTACTTTCATAGTGCACAGAGCCCCATTTCTGTAGGTTGTTTACATTCTGAAAAGAATGTTATTGAGAGTACAGGATGTGAATGCATAATCAAGTCATATGACAGAAACAGTCCTGAAGTGTAATGATCCAGACACAAAAGAGATTACCTAACTAGGAACTTTTTGCTCGTCAACAGATGCAGACAGAATGATGAATGTGAAAAAACCTTGAAAGAATCACTTGCTTTTAATTCCAAATATTATATCAAATATTATATCAAATTCACTCACTTTATTATAAAATCCAAGCATTTTTTCTTTTCTAAATGCCCTAGAAATAGAAAAACTTTCTGTTATAATAAAGATGACTTGAGCACCATATGTATAAAAAAGTACTTGTAACACATTATAATATAATATTTGATTTCATATTATTTTGGCAAGGTGATAGTTTTGCTTTCCTTTACATGAAAGTAGTAATAAAAAAAAAAAACCGATTCATTTAAAAATCTCTCATTTACATAATTAAAGTCAAATTTGCAAATTCTTTTAGTCAAACAATTATGCATGCTCATTTGTTATAAGCTGCTCTTTCCATTTTTTTTTTCAGGTTGACAGTTGGGATGGAGTTGGGAAGTAGTCTCTGCTTTACATTAAAAACAAAAGTGACACAAAATGACAAAAGTCCTGAGTTAATGTGGCAGACTAAACAAATCTTAATGTTCAGGATTAGTTGATTATATCATTACTGACAGTTATTATAACCATTGACTTTGTCTCTGATTGAAGCATTGATGTCTGTAGCGTTCTTTTTTAGCATTGCAAGCTCTTCCAGCTGCTGTTGCATTTTCTGCTCATTCTTCTGCAGTTTTCGCTCCAACCCTACAAACAGAAAACAGCACTTGTCACGAGATATTGCAACATATACAAAAAGAGTGAAGGCTAATTTAAGTAAAACCCCTTTGGTGATTATAAGCAAAGACTTGGTAAAGGTACCATAAATCAGACCGTTGCAAACTAATATCTTATCCAGTTATTATTAATGATTACTATCATACTAACCTAATGTTATACCCTAGCCTGCAATGGCTGAACAAATATACATATTTCATTAATAAGGAAAATATACATATTTCATATAGATATATATAGTACATGTTATTTATTGCTTATTGTAGTAGGGGTAGCTCAGTCGTTAAGATATTGAACTACTGATCGGAATGTCCCAGGTTAAAACCCCATGAACAAGCTAAACCTATTAATTAAACCATGACTGCCTCCGGATTTTAGAGTTTAAAGTAAAATTAAATGTGTTATTCAAAACAGCACAACAGAATTTGCAAAAACTAATTCTGACTAGCTCTTAACAATCACCAGAGCCTCCGGCCATGATTTATGCATCCACGCAGCACAACTGCTATCAGAGTGACATGTCTCACTCAGGGTTCTATAAAGACGTACTTTTAAGTGTTTCCATGTCCTTGTTGGCCTTCCTGAGAAGATCCTCAGCCTCATTCTTTATGCCCAGGGCTTTCTGGGTAATATTGCCTGCTGCCGTTGGTCCCAAAGAATCAATCTTATCTGTTAGTTCCTTATAGCGACTCTCAACAGTTGACAAATCCTTGTACAAAAAACATACACATCACCTCACAAATATATAATATACATGTAGCTTCAGTCTGAATTTATAATGATAGAAAACATAAATATCTGTGCTTAACAAGCATACCTTTTTTAGTTCAGAGGCAGCATCAGTGGCATTGTCTGATAGCGCCTTGGCTTTCTCTGCCTGCTGTCTGTTTTGTTCTGTCTTATCTTTTAATAAATCCACTTCTTGTGATAAATTAGCCAAACGCATCATCATATCCATGAGGTTGGTTTCTACATTCGAGAGCTTCCCTTCCACCTGATCAAAATGACAAAATTAATGGAAAATGAAAATGAAATGAAGTAACTACAAATATTGTTTGTTTCACAAACAAACAAACAAAAAAACAGCATACCATTGCTGTAGCAATCTTTGTGCGATTGAGGTTTTCCAAGGCTTTCTCTATTGCAATCCTTGCCTTGTCTATGGCCGCCTGAGTGGTGTCCATGGCTTCTTTTGTCTTATTAATGGCATCAGTTATCTTCTCTGCTTTTGCCCTACACAAACACAAACCACAAGTCACTTTGTGTGTCAAAAATAGTAAACACTGGACCTATTTTCACAATGCAAATGCAAGAAAAGATTGTCACCTTTAGAGTTGAGCTCACAGGCCACGTTCCTAATAAAGTGGCCTGTGAGCTGAAACCTTAAGGTATCGTAAGACAATCTTTTTTTGCATCTACTGTACACTGTGAATTGCAAAGCCTCTTTTATGCAATTACCCAATCACATGGCAACAGCTTTACTTTATATATAATCTTTATAATTATATATACATATACTCAGCAAAAAAAGAAACGTCCTCTGACTTTCAACTGTTTTTACTTTCAGTAAACTTAATGTG
>JAOVVA010000019.1:10342593-10371749 GCA_028565275.1 Leiocassis micropogon
CGACACTGCCTCCACAGGTTAACACACAAACTACAATTTGGGCTGCAGGCTGGCGTTAGACAGAGCCAAACGAACGCTAGTGTAGAAGTCAATCGAGCGCTACTGCAAAACGCAACATAAATGTCTAGGATGTTCAGAGCGCGTTCGTTTATTCAAAAATTTTACGCCCGTGTGAACAAGGCCTTAGTGTAATGTGTACTACTGAAGACATGACGAAAGTGTGTTAACTACCCTTTTAGCTATTTGTTATGGTACATTTTTACAGTCCATTTCCATAAAATGAGTGAAAGCAAGAGAGGCATAACCAGGAGAAATAAGACTATGACTCATGACACTGTGGAAATAAAGCTCTAAAATTTATGATAAGGTTCGGGGCGGGGGGCTTTGTGACACATAGAGGATATAAAAAGGGAAACTAATCACAGCTCAGACATGTGAATATAATCATTAACGGGATAAAAATAAGAGACAGGTGAAGGCAATATAAAAAGAGCACATCAAAATACTGTAAATCACATGACATGAATAAAAAAAAAACTAAATGTTTGGATTGAGACGGGGTGGTGTGCCACTAATTACAATATTTCTAAAAATTCTTTGGAGAATGCAATGTTTCTGTTGACATTTTTGTCAAATGATTGATTCATTTACTAATGCATTAATTTCTGCACTGAAATCATACCTGTGTATCCTGGCTTACAGTGGCAGATGATCTGGTTGGTGGACTGTTGCATGTGGCAGGTATTGGCATTTGAATGCCCACTGCCTGGGTTACCTGGGCACGGACATGGGTGGCAGTGATCTCCTGAACCCAACACTGGATTACCGTAATACCCATTCGTGCACCTAAAGTAATGTAATATGTTGCGTTAGCCATGCTGCACTAAATCAGCAATGCTTAGCTCAGGTGATGAATGCTATGACTAACCTCTCACACAGATGGCCTGCTGTGTCATCTCTACACCCAAGACATGCGCCAGTGTGTGGTTCACAAGTCTCTGAATGTCCATTACACTGGCACGGCCTGCAATTAGGGAAGCCCCAGTGACCAGGCTGGCATTCAGAGCACTGTCGCCCAAATGCCCCGGGCTTGCAGGGGCACTGCCCTGTAACTGGGTCACACTGCTGAGCATCAGAGCCATCAGCATGGCAGTCACAGGCTAAAAGAAATACAGGGGAATTAAAAAAAATAAGTTTTGCATAGCTTATCACTGTTGAATCCGGAGCAAGGAACATACCAGTGCAACCATAGGGTCCGAATCCATATGTTCTCGGTGCACACTGGTTACAATCACGACCAATTACATTGGGTTTACACTGACACTGACCTCCGATCTTTCTACACTCGGCACTCAGTGAACCCTGAGGATCACAGTGACAAGCTGTAAAAGAAAAAAAGATAATAAAAAAAAGAGTTAGCATAAACATCAGTATGACAAGTAATGTGATGACATGATATAAAATTGTAACTTTTGAGTCAGGGTGTCTAAAAACTCACGTAGTGCTCCGTTATGCATTAGGGAAGAGATGCTGCAGATCAATTTGATACACATCTCGGCCAGGATTGGCATTGGAGTAGCCATGAAGGAGTCCAGACACATGTAGCGCGCCATTTCCTCTCGCCGCTGCAAAGCCTGGGGATCGTTACCCATGAACCCCGGCAGCTCTTCATAACGCGGGATTAATACAAGCTACAGAGATACAGAGGGAAAATTAAAGAAACAGATGAGAGTCAGGGTAATGCATACAGCAAATAAGCATAATTATACAGATCAGCAACAACATCACTGAAATGTGAGTTGAATAACATTAATTATCAATTATAATCAGTAAACTGGTGACAGGATCATGAGCACCCAAGGCTGATTTGTGCCTATAAGTTTAACCTGTCTAGTCCAATACCCCTACAGTAAAAATCCACTTATTGTGTTCATTATTCTGCATTTTAATGTTATGGCTGATCAGCGTATATAAAGTAGGATTTCCTTCAGCTTAAGCTTTAAAACTGATGAAGACAAATCTTGTTTTTGTGCAACACCACCACAAGATGGCAACCTGCTGCTACAGAACTGCTATGAAAGAACATCTTACGCACATTTTTATCTCTTCTAATGTTGCAAAATCCACTGTAAAACATCTCGGTAGTAAAGAGATAAACTTCCAGTGAACTTTCACAGATTAATAAGAAGCCAGGTATAATTCTGTATGAACTGTTAATTTTTAATAGAAAAAAGTTTGTCCAGTCCTAAGGAAAGGAGTTTCTGGGAATGCCTGTGTATTTATAAATTCTATTCTATAAATTTCACATAAACACTAAAATGTACAGACTCTCTACACTAAAGCTATACTTTATCACACCCCTAATTGCAGTATGTAAAAATGGTGCCATTTCTTCCTACTGTACATCAGGTGCGTGTTACATTTACACACAGCCCTTTGTGTGTCTGTTTCAAGGTGAATGCATTTTTATCATCACTGTAGAATACTTCCAAAATATTTAAATGCAAAAGTAATTTGAGGACAATTCAGACACACTTTGCCGTCTCAAAACTGAAGTTATGAAAAGTGAAAAGGTACTGATTAAAGAACACAGAGCAGTAAGTGTGTCTCCTAACCGAGTCAGCGAGGATGTGGGCAGTGAGGTGTCTGTGAGAGACGGCATGGCGCTGAAAGCGGATTGCCACCACGTAGCGGTTGTTGGGCTCGAAGCAGAATGGCTGGGGCATGAGGACGTGCCTGTAAGAAGTGCAGCAGTGTTAGTAAATACATCATGCTCATTCAGACACGATGGTACAAATCTCATATCATGCGTCTACAAACCAGAAACATCAGGAAAAGACTATACGAGATTGACCTTTGACAACTGTTGATCAGTAATGAGAAAATAGACTCAAGCATGAGAATGCTTTAAAGATGTCATGGAGATGGGAGAAAATATGCTAAATAAAATCACACCACACATTCTGAACAATTCTAAGTGCAATATGCTCATGCATTTTTGTAGTAGCAAAGTATATTGCATACACATAGACTTTTTTTGGCATTGCGTTTCACTGTCAGCTAATTGGTTCTGCGGATCTGAGAATCCCACCAGCAGGAGGACACAGCAGTAACAGCCATGCTCTAGTGATCCATTCACATCCGGACCAGAGGAAATTACAGTGCAATGAGCAGGTCTCACGCATGGCTTTACATGCCTGATGTGTGGATCCCGTGATTAAGTAAAAAACAGCATTCTTGTTCATTTCAGAGTTGTTTATATAGTGTTGCTGGCGCAGATTGACATTCAATTTGAGTCAGGACTGTATGGTCAGTTTATCAGTAGCATAAGGTCGATTAATGTCAGAATGTTGAAACCAACTCTGACCACTTAGTACTAACATTCTCATGAATACTTGAGAATCTCAATTAAGATTTATTTGTAAAAGAATAGCTACTTGTAGGGACTAACATTGAATTAGATGGTAATTACTGTATCATATTGACTACAGTGCTATTTTGGGGAGCATAAAGGCCACCTTAAAAAATCTACAGTATATAGATTAAGTGTGAGTTTATGTGACCAATAGCACTCCCAGTGGTTGGAATGTTCTTGGCTTAAACAATAATGGTAAATAATTAATACCTAAATTAAATAAAAAGAAGTCAAATTACATTACTACTTTTTTCTTATTACTATACTCTACTATACTACTTTAAAATACCTATATATTAATAATTCTATTCACACAAACTCACCTGACTCTCCCTAAACCATCCCCACCATGGCCCCTTGTCCTGTCTTTAATTCAGTCATTGTTAAAAAAATAAATAAATATCAGCTTCTCACTGAGTTTAATTTGCTCTTCATGCTTTGCCAGGATCCTGGATCTGGATCAGTGATCTGATGAGCTATATTACTACACCACTCACAAGCACTCTGCTGTGATAAAATATCAGCTGATCTTCTCAGAGCAACCCCAAAGCTGGTCTTGGTAAACACTGACAATCAACATAATCATGATGTCTACAGTAAAAAAAAAGGAGTTGATACAATCTATCTATAGTATCACAAACAGATCTAGCAACCTTACAAAAGCGTTACTTGTAACTACTTAGTTTGAGCTTGGCTGACATTCTTTGTAAAATATTGCAACTAAACAGTTGTTGTTCATGAGTATGAGTTTGTCTTTTATTGAATTATTGAAGTGCATGGAGTTTGCATGTTCTCCCCGTACTTGGTGGGTTTCCTCCGGGTATTCCGGTTTCCTCCCACAGTCCAATGACATGTAGATTAGGTTAATTGATGTTCTCAAATTGCCCATAGTGTGTGAATGAGTGTGTGAGTGTGCGTATGTATCCGTGCCCTGCGATGGATTGGCACCCTGTCAAGGGGTATAACCAACCTTGTGCCCTAAGCCTCCTGGGATAGGCTCCAGGCCCCCGTGACCCTGAATACAGGATAAAGCGGTATAGAAGATGAGTGAGTGTGAGTGAGTGAATTATTGAAACAGCTATAGATAGATAGATATCTATCGATAAGGTGAGTTTGAGTTTACAAGTTATTTTAGGAGGGGTGATCCTTTTCCAAATTAGTGGTTCAGTTTTTTTTTTTTTTTTATCTTTTTTTTTTTCTGATATGTTGGTATTATATCTTTACAGCTGGATAAAATAAAAACTGTGTCTGTCTTAATTTCCGGCTGTAAAGCAACAACATCTGGTTATTTTAAAGTGGGGTGATTCTTTTCTATACCCATGTACTTCTTAAACAAATATTTCGCAAGATGAGTGCTATGGTCGTCTAAAAGATACTTAATAAAATAGCATTCACAATCCTTCCTGATTTTTTCCGACCATATTTTTTCCATGACAGGCTATCCACTCTACTTTCACGTTTGATAACGCTCTAGATGATTCCAGTTATCTCAGCAATCTTCAGACACAGTGGATATTGAAATGACAAGCTGCTCCCTGCATGAATTAGGGTTAAAAGAATTGTTCCCAGCTAGTCAACCAACAGGTGTGTTAGTTAGCTAGTTAGTTTTTGCTAATTTATGTTGTTAATCTTATGTTGTATGTAGCACCTTGGTCCTGGAGGAACGTTATTTTGTTTCTTTGTGTACTGAACTGTATATGGTTAAATAACAATAAAAGCCTAATAGACCTACAGTAATTGACTTGACTTGATTTATGCGATTAAACATAATTTTGCTGTTTTTAATCCAAATGACAATTTTTTTTGGCCCGTCAGTGTATGTCAGGTCCTCTACATAATCCAAGCTTAATAACAAATGGATAAGTTGTATGCTCTTACATAATTATGAAAAATATCTTGCTATTTATAAGTTAAAGTTTACTGCTTATGTAAAGACTTTAGGGCAAAATACTTTCTGGTTCCTCTGCCTTTTTACTTAAAGAAATTATTTTAAAAAATCTGTTGAAGAAACAACTGTGTATAGCTGCTATAACATACATGATAACAGGAACTAATTTGTCTCACAGACATTCCACACCATTGTATAGTATATACAAAACCCACAATTAATATATAATCATGCATACATAAAAGTTATGTTACCTTTTGTTGTGTAACAGTGTGACAGTGTAGAGCTGCTCAGTAGGGAGCAGATTCCCGCAGCGAGTACTGGAGGACAAAAACATGGATGTGACACTCACAATGGCCTCCCAGTCCTCTGTCGACTGTATGTAAGTGAGTGAAAAAGAAATAAAAACACTGAACAGTTGTAGTACTCAGACGATAATGCATAACACATAAAACAATGAAACAAAAACAACAATATTAATCTTTTGGCTGCTTCAGATGGACCGCGGACCATCCAATCTGCACAACAACTTGGCACAGCTTTTTTCGCCAGATGCCCTTCATGATGCAGCCCTTCTATTTTATCCGGGCTTGGGACCAACACTGAATCAAGTGGCTGGGGTTTGGACATTGTGTGGGAATTGAACCCGACCTTCCTCATGGCAGGTGAGAAACCTACCAATGAGCCACCAATGCCCATTACTACTACTACTCCTACTATAGCTTTATGTCTATATTCCAAAATGTTCCGTTATTTCATGTAGTTTGCTGCAATTTACAACTTTATGTACATTTTTAATATAACTGAATTACTACCTTGAACACTTATGCATCCATAACACATAGTTAGAAAGACTGTTGAAGAAAGTCTTAAATCGATGCTACACACCTCTGGTTCATAGCGAATCATGATGTCATACTCCATGGCATATGGAATGTTTTCGATGGTAAACACAAGTCCAGCACCGTCTTTAACCCGAGCAAAACCAGGTCCGGTCCAGGTGACCATCTGATCTCTGTTTATCTCTCTTTGTACAATGGTCACATCCGGCTGTACAAAAAGAACATACAGTAATTGGAAACCGAAGCAAAACGAAATAACTACTTCCAAATGTTCCAAACAGAAGCAAATAGATCAGAACGCACGGCCTGCTGAAGCTGCCGGATGCGTCTCAGAGCCGCCCTTTGCTGCTGGGTGATGTGCCGATGGCGTTTGAGTCTCCTCAACTGGTTACTCAGATGCTGTGCACATTCATTTACAGCCAAAGGGCGAGGCGTCCCCTAAAAAGATCAAAGCAAAGAAAGAAAGCAGAAAATGTAGCTACATCTATCAATGAGATCATTTCATTCTTGTATCCTGAATAACTGCTTTATCATGGTTAATGTCATGCTGGATCTGGAGCTTCACTCACTCACTCGTCGTCTATACCGCTTTATCCTGTATACAGGGTCGCGGAGGGCCTGGAGCCTATCCCAGGAGACTTAGGGTACAAGGCAAGGTACACCCTGGACAGGGTGCCAATCCATTGCAGGGCAATGAGCAATTTGGGAACACCAATTAACCTAACCTACATGTCTTTGGACTGTTCAAGGAAACTGGAGTAGCCAGAGAAAACCCACCAAGCACAGGGAAAACATGCAAACTCCATGCGCACAGAGACGGGAATCAAACCCAGACCCTGGAAGTGCAAGGCGACAGTGCTAACCACTACACCACTGTGCCGCCCTGGAGCTTCACATGAGGTAGAAATAGGCAAATGAAAGTGCAGACACATTTAGATTCAGGATAAGTTTAGTATATCCAATCCACCTGCCAGGATGTTTTTGGAGAGAAAAGTCACTGAACCTGGAGAATACTAAGAATAAAAATGTCTGTAAAGTATAAGTGATATAATAATAATATATAGGCATGTATGATGGTATTTTGACAATCCAGTGATAACAGAATGTGTAAAATGTTTAAAATAATAGAAAGTGAATTTGACCAGGAGAAAAACATAAAGAAACAGAAAGTGTGTGCAATTAGGTGTGACAGAAAGAGAGAGACAGAGAGAGACAGACAGAGAGAGGGATGATGAGTGTTTATCTGTGTGAGATAGGCATAACTAACTCCGTCTGACAGGCTGGCACCTCTTCTGTTTTCACAAGTAATTCTGGGTCACTTCAACTATATAGTATGATGACACCCAGCGTGTATATGTGTGCTGTATAAACCATCACTAACTGGTTCCCAGAACAGTATGTATAATGCATGACTAGACCAACACTGCAGTTACTACATATCGGTACTAGTATATATATAGTGGACAAAATCAGCTAAAATATTTCAGGCTAAATTAGACTAATTCTAGTCGACTTTCCATGCTGGGAATTATTTTTCAGTTGGCATGAAGTGGACTGGGGATTGTCTTGTGATCCCCCCCCCCCCAATAAATTCTCTCTGCAGTTTCTTTTAAAGCTAAATAGAAATAAAATTATTTCACTGTAGGAAAGTCAATGGTGACCTGTTGTGACAGCACTGCTTTAAAGAAATTTGTAGCCATGGGTTGCACAACACTATTCAGCCAAGCTCAGTGGTGCGTTTCAGCTCAAATATCAGGTCCAGTTGAACATGGTGGAAAAACCTCCCTGATGCTGCTGTAGATATCACATCCTCCAAATACAGTATCACTAAGTTCTAAAGATTTTCAGTACGGTGCTGTGATCTAGAAACAACTATCTGTGCTGAATTAACGGCTCACCCACACAAGAGTATTTCAAGTATTGGTCCATCCTTACATAATGTAATGTGACTTCGATTAAATTTTTTAACATGTGTGTCTTGTGTCAAGGAAAATACATAAGAGAGGGAATAAGCCGTATGAGGGCTGATATACGAAAGTGGGGACATATACAGTGGAACCTTGGATTACAAGCATAATTCGTTCTGGAAGCGGGCTCGTATTCCAAAACACTCATAAATCAAATCGAATTTTCCCATAAGAAATAATGGAAACTCAATGTATTTGTTCTACAGCCCAAAAAAATAAATACATAAAAATAATTAACACAAAATATTAAGTAAAAATAAAACAAATTAACCTGCACTTTATCTTTTTAAAAAAAGTAAAAAAATACCTGACAGATAAGTGTTTCCATTTTTGCGCGCAGGCGCTGTATATATATATGTGTGTGAATCTAATGTAAGCTCCCCTCTCCCCCTTCTCCACTCATTTACCCTTCCTCCACTCTTTTCACAACACACACGCGAGCACACAACGGAAACGCTGTTTTATCGGAAAAATAAACAAGAAATCTCTTTAATGACACTTGATTGAGCGACACACTAACGGAATCCCTGCTGTCATCATGTCAAAACTGAGAAGCCAAACTCATGCTCACCTTCTTATGCTGGTGATACCATGATCAAGAAAGCAACTAATCAACACAGTTCATATCATCAGAGTGTTCAGAGACATCAGAGTGTCAGTAGGCGCTGGGTGGATTTTAAACATGAAGCATCCTGGAAGTGGTATCCAGAGCAAGGTTGAGATACAACCATGTGGACTGCCGTAACTAATTAAGAGCCATACACAAGGGCTGAGCGGTAGGGTAACGAGGAGCGATGCGGCCTAAAGATATCGCGCTAACTATTACTTTTAAATTATGACTAGTCCAAAGCCTTTTTGAAAATGTACTCGACTAGTGTTAACAGCTGTGCAGTGCCCAAAACATCTACAGTATACACAGAAAAAAATAATAAATTTCAGATTCAGTGACACACTACAACACTCGATCCTCAGTGTGCCTCAGAGTTTACATTCCATTATTTTGTGTTTTGTGTGGTTGTGTGTCTGGGCCTGCCTGAAGGGCACAAAAAGTGATACGGCAACTCTGATATGAGTAAAGCTGGGCTGTTTTGTCTATTTTTTAAGGAATAGCATATCTGTGTACTGTATGCGGGTGCTTTTGTTTAGGAAATAGGTTTTAGGTTTGCTTGTTTTCATTTCTTTGCTTATCAAATGATTGAGGAGAGACAGAAAAATTCAGAACATCCCTGATGAAAATTCTGGTTTGGGTCAAAACTGGGCACTTTTTCATTTATAACAAACACTGTATGGGCGAAAATCTTGTGGCCACCTGTCTATCACACCCTTCACCGAACAAAGTTGCAAGCACACCGTATAATTTGTCTATATTCTGTAGCCTTACAGTTTCTCTTCACTTAAAGGGGCCCAATCCTGTTTCAGCATGATAAGCAAGCTCCATAAAGGCACGGTTTGCTCAGGATGGAGTGAAAGAACTCACGTGGCATCAGCAAAGCCCTGACCTCAACCCCTCCCCTATACACCATTGGGATGAACTGGAGTGCTGATTTCCTTCTCACCCAACATTACAGACTAAGCCCACTAATGCTTTTGTGGCTGAATGGGCAAATCCCCATGATCACACTTACATGACGTTTTGCCAAGGGAGGACAAAACTCATTTAATTAATCTGATGATTTCAGTGGTGATATAACAGTGAACAGCAAACACTTAATGGGACAGAAACTCATGGAACCGATTCTAAAAAAAACAAACAAACAAACAAACAATTAGTTCTATTCATAATTATGATCATAATTATGCCTGGCCAGAAAAAATAGTCACATCAAGGAAAGAAAATAAGTAAGGAGATTTGAAATGACTGGAATTGGACTAAGAACACTTCGACACATTATTTTAATACCTGGAAGAATAGTGGATTGTTAATTTTGCGGGAGAAATGAGGTCAGAAAAAAATCATGAATGGAGATCACATTTCCATGAACACTTAATGTGATGGTAAATTACATGATTGGGATTAAACAGCTGTGTGGCCATACACACATGGAAAAAGGTCAGGTGATCTGATGAGTTCAGATTGCTCATATTTCCAGAGTGATGGGTCCATCAAGGTAAGAAAGGGAGCTAATGAAGTAATGCATATTGCCCACTGGACGGGCCTCTGGAGACCGTGTTATGATCTGGGGTTGGTTCCATTTACCAGGTCTAGGCTCAGCAACGTTATATGACAATAAAATAAAGTCAGTTGATGACCTGAATGCACTGAATGACCAGATTATCCCATCGATTGAGTTTTTCTGCCCTGATGGCACAGACATATTCCAAGATTCAAACTGTAAAGGGGGTTTCTGGGAACAGAAGGAATCATTTTAACACATAAGTGCTGCAATTAAATACTTTATATTTGGCGAGCAAGTGTAAAATCACACCACGTATTCTTCTCTTGAACCAACGGCTTGATCATAGCTTAACATTCCCTGTCTGCGGGTTTTAGTTACTTACTGTAGCTAACTTGGTACATTAATCAGAACTGGTTAACTGCAATTCGTTCTTCACCTGAGCGAAGTGATCGATACAAGTACATACCGTACAGATGTTTAAAAAGTAGAAAAACAATTGATGTTGAGGTTTCAAATCTCTTATTGGCAGAAGGCAATTTTTGACAAAAACCTGATTTTCAACATCTTATTATTATTTTTTTATTAACCCTTATGTTGGTTTGTAGTACTCACAGGCAGGTCAGAGGCATCAGGAGAGCGGCCCACTGCACTTTCAGCTTCATATTTGTAGTAATCGAGAGCGGCACAGAAATACCCAGGCTCCACGTCTGCGCACTGACGCCCAATGAGGTGAGGCCGACAATCACACTGACCGTTGTCCATTCTGCACCTGTAAACATCCGAAAAATTATGTTTAGTATTGTTCACAAATCCAGTCTGTACATTTTACAATGTAATATTTCACTACTGAATTATTGCTTAACATGTATATTATATACACACAATCACACACAACTATATACATGCTATACTGATTTACCCTTTGCTGAATGATCCACCAAAGTCACAGTCACAAGCTCTGCAGCCTACAAGGTCGTTACTGAGTCCCCAGTGTTCTGGCTGAAGGTGCACACACACACACACACACACACACACACACACACACACACACACAAAATTATATATTATTTAGGTTTGAAGAATTATAGGATTGTTGATGGTATGAAACTTTTGTAGAAAGATGAGACTCTTACAATGCACTGGTTACAGTAGCGACCTGTCACATGTCTCTTGCAAGAACAAACCCCAGTGATATGATCACATGGTGGTCCCATCATGTTTGTCCCACGTGGATCACAGTTACATGCTATTAAACAAATATGAAAGCAAAATGTCACAAACACAAAGACATAGATATATACAGTATTAAGGCTATAACTGTATTTCTTCCAGGTAATGAAGGTATACCAAGTATAAAGAGTTTAAACACATCTGAATGAGATGATGTCAATATACAGTACATGTCGAGAATACCAACAGACCTGGTCATTTTTACCGTGATAATAATTTTATGCTGTTTCACATTGCAAATTATAAATTACAGATATTTAAAAAAGCTGTATACCCTCAGTATCCGGTAGAATTATAGTTAAAGCCTTGAGGTAAATCTCTTCAAGAGTTGCACACTTCATGCCAGACCCTCTCAGACTCGATTAAAATTGGATGTTGAGAGCCTATACACTGCCATACTATAAAAAAAAAGTCTTTCATGGGTTCACCCAAGGGCTTTGGCTGGGCCACTTAAGGATATTCAAAGACTTGTCCTGAAGTCACTCCAGCACGGTCTTGGCAACAAGTGTGGTTGTGCTGAAAGCTGAACCTTCACCTCCATATCAGGTATGCACTCTAAATCAGATTTTCTTCAAGGACTTACTGTGTATGGGCCTTTTCTATCCTTTCCTTAATTCTGACCCATCTTACTGTCCTTGCATACAGTGTGAGAAGCACCTCCATAGCACAATGCTGCCGCCATCATGCTTCACTACAGCGAGGGTATTAGTCATTAGTCTATGAGGAGTAATTGGTCTTGATGTATTGCTTGATCAGCCCAAAAAGTTAATTCTTTGATGAGAGAATAATTTTACTAATGCTCTCAGAGTCAACAAAGGATTTCTTGGACTTCATGACTTGTTTTAGGATCCAACATGCCATGTGAATTGGGTATGCCATTCTAAAGCATGTGAACTTATTGAATTTGCCACAGATGGTCTCCAGCCAAGTTCTCGAGATATCTCAGTATAATCTAAGCAAACAGAAGGTACAGTACCTAAGATCAATTTGGAGTGGAGAGTCTGAGTATTGCTACAGTATGTAATCCTAATTCAGGTTCAAATTTTTTAATCCACAACATTGTCTAAAAACATGTTTTGCAAGGTAAATTTAATCAATTTACAGTCTATAGTACAATAAACACATAAGACATACAAAGACATACTCACGTTGACACCCAAGGGGATCAATCTCACTGAGACCATAATGCCCCTTTTTGCAGCGGTCACATCGCTGACCCTGGACGTTGGGCTTACAGCGACACTGGCCAGAAATCATTCCTAAGTTCAAATCAGTATGACTGTCACACCTCCCTCCATCCAGAGAACCGACTGAATCACAGTCACAACCTGCACAGTGATTAACAAAAAGAGAGTGACACTAGAGAATAAATATATTCTTTCTATGATTACATAAATCAAAGATCACATATAAAGAACTGAACATCAGCAGACTTACGAACACAGATGTGGGGGTCTCGGATATCTCTGCCTGGGTCCTGGTAGAAGAAGGGTTTGCAGGTTTCGCAGTTGCGGCCCATGGTGTTGTGATGACAGTTGTCACACACACCTCCACTGATGTTCCCCGTGGCCAAATACACCGCCATATCAAAGTGACACTTGTGGGAGTGGCCGTTACAGTTGCACGCTGGTTAAAAAAAAAAGGAGAAAAAAAGCAGATTTATTTGTTTTGGGCACTGAGAAATTTCATTGTGCATGTATATACAGTAGATGTGAATGTCTTACATCTGCAAGTGTGCGGGTTATTTGCCTCAGCTGGTCTCCAGGGCAGATCCTGATAGAAATCTTTGCAGCGCTCACAGTTCAGGCCCATTGTGTTATGCTTACACACACAGTGTCCGTGAATCTGACAAAGTACAAAATTGTCAGTTATTCAATCCAATTTCATTAAAAATGGATCTGATTAAGCTGTTCAAACCAGTCGTCAACTTCATCACTACTCATGTGAATTTATTATTCATGTGTGTGCTGTCATGAGAGAAAAAAACTTGCCCTCTTTGATTGGAACCTCATTTGGTATTGTAATAAAACTAGTGCCAACCCACCATGCCATTGTCCTGGGTATGAACTCCTGGGACTGGGGTGCACTCAGAGGCATGACCATAGCAGAAACAGCTTCCACGTACAACCAGCTCATAGACTGAGTAATAATACTTCTGCAGTACATCAGGCCGACGATCCAACAGGTTATCACCCAGAGTGTGGATTTTGGTGAAGTTAATCCTCAGGTTAGTGATTCTTAGCAGATCTTCACATGAAAAACAATCAAAGCTATTATTATTATTTTACATTCAACACTACCTAAGTGAGTAACTGTATATTAATTTTCATACCTATCAACTTGCTCACCTTGAACATTAGCACTATAAGGATTACTGACAGGGATTGCAGGATCAAGCACTTTGAAAATGACCTAAAATTAACCATATAGAGATTTTCTTTAATATGGTATATAAGATTTAGAATTTTTGAGTTCTGGAAAATCAGGATACAGATGAAATTGTCCAATTTATTTCAATGCATTCTGACCTCTCCCTCCGTTGATGGTTCGATGTCAGAATACCGCTCCTCACAGATCACATCATCGATGAATCTCAGAGGCCGGGTAGAGACTCCAGGAAAGGTCTTGGTGCAGTTGTAGGCAAAATAGCGGTACGGCCTCCATGAGCGTCCGAAATCCACAGAGCGCTCGATCAACATGCCGGCTGGCCTAAATGTCTGGACAGAAACAAAGTGACAAATAAAATTAAAGTATAAACTAGTATACACAGACATGTATTGTACTGTATGCATAGACAACATTGACCAAACCACATTCTGATTACATTAGGAATGAAACATAGTGGGTGTACTGTTATAGAAACAAAGTTTGTTCGATTGTCTCGAATTGAATTGTTGTAGAATGACACAATATTCTTTTTTTTGTCATTTGTTTTTGTGAATACCTCTGTTTATTATTAGTTTTAGATCACGTGTCTACCACACAAGTTGCTGTGAATAAGTGGTTACTATAGAAACAGTAATGCATAAGAAGAAACACATTAATATAAAATTTGTACAGTACTGTTAGAGACAACACAGAAAATTAATCAGCACATTCTTACCAATCAGATTTGAGAATTCAACAGCACTCTGGTATCATGGAAATTATTATCAAGGAGGTTACTGTATGGTATTCTGTATGTTGATGTATACGACTACGCACCTTAAACTTCATGATGAGGTGAGTGAAGTGGAACTCTGTCTCGAGATTTAGTCTGATGCTAACACTCTCCTCTCCTACGACAAGCAAAACAAGACATTGTTTATGTGAAAACATGGTTTAATATAAATCAGTGCTTCCTTATTGGTGCGTTTAGATCCCGAGGCTGGTTTGCATTCATCCTCCACGGAGGCCTGAAGCCTATCCTAGGGAACTTGGGGCACAAGCGGCACAAGTTACATCATGGACGAGGTGCCCTTCATAGCACACTAAATGCAATTTGGAAATGCCTAAGCCTAAGTGATGGACTCGAACCCTTAACCCTGGAGGGTCACAGTTCTAAACACTACGCCACCATTGCTGCCAATGAGCAACGTACTTAGTATTAATCAATTCGGGGCATAATCAATTTATTTAGCTATGTTTAAATTGGTTCTTGGAATAAAAGGCTAGAAATAACCTCAATATAGTGACTATTATGTGTAAGATATGTTTAAGTGACTTCAGTCTCAGTGCACGCAGAACTGAATTTTTGGTCCCTCTTGGGTAATCCTTAATGTTTTTAAGAAGACTTTCAAACAGAAGCTCAAAAGAAACCTCAACATTTAACCATCTAAAGAACCATTGATATTCCCTGTTGTACAATAAATTAGTAGGTTAGGAAAAAAATTAATTATATCATAATTTTGTTTGTATGAACACACTGTCTTCATACTAACCATTAATAGACTGCCACCATGTAAGGGCCCCTGTACTATCTCTCAGGTAGATGACGTTCTCCACGCGATGGCTGCTTTTGTGGCGGTAGGAATCATAGGGTCTTCGGGAATCACATGTGAAGCACTTATCTGACTGCTGCGGTGAAAAAGAATTTGAAGATATTAACAACTTATAATTAAAAGTTAATGTTGCTTTGACATTAGTTAAACCCTACTGGTAGTAAAGCAAGAGTTACCAGAGGACTTAAGAAACGCAGGCCAGAGTCTGACAAAAATGTCTTAATAGGATGGGAGTGCAGATACTAGGTCCAGTTTGGAATCAGAATCCATGTCCTGAGCCAAGCAGAGAGCTTAAATGGAATAGAGCCAGATCACTTTGTCTGAACTGGGTTGTTGTCCCGGGAAACGAAATCTCCAACAGTGACCTGGCTATGAAAAGCTTCACGGGTTAGAGCTACTGAAACAATGTGACTAATCCTCACCCTGGACTTTTGTTTTCAAGTGCTTTTCAGTGCTACACAGATACTATGGTGCTTTATACATACCTTCTGCTCTGCTTTTTGCTGCTGTTTACAGCATGACTGCACTAATGTTTGGGCTGCACAATAACAGCACTTTCTGTTCCTGAAACACGGCTTCCATCAAACTAATAAAACAAACAGATGGAAATCTCCATTGTTGTAAGCATGTGCCTACAGGCCCACACAGACACAGACAAACATGGAAAGAACCATTTATATACAGTAAGATGTCATCCCTAGTCGGTTAGAAACTACCAGGAATTCCATAATCTAGAATGTGCTTTTTGTATTGCAAATGTACAGATGTGACTAATGTTCAAACCTCCATTAAAGCTTTTTAACATGATTCTGCAAACTTCAAATGACTCCCAGGTTAGTCCTTTATTTCATACATGCCATGAATTAAATAATTTAGGAATAAAGTAGATATTGTGGCATACCACACAATAGACATTCAAAAACGAACATAAAATGCACCAGTAGATGAGATATTCTTAGCTTGTATATGACAAAGGAGGATTTCCGGACAGTTACAGAAGCCTGAAACATGAGTGAGATGACAGATGTGTGACAGGCCACACCTGGAACAGTGAAAAGTGGTGCTACCATGTGTCTGTTTGTCCGGTGATATTTAAAATGTTTGAAATGCATTCAGGCATACAGTATATACACAGACAAAGACACACAAATACAAACAGACACATACACATACACATATAGACACACACACACCAACCTACAGTGTCATAGCTGTAATGTTACAGAAAAATAATCACCACTTAAATTTATTAAGCACAAATTGTGAAAGAGTGGTTCTAGGAGCATAAGGATTAATTTTGACAAAAGAATCAGCAAACACAGAGTCCTGACCTTAACCCTTTTAATACTGTAGTCTTTGGGATGTGCTGGAGAAGGCTTTACAGAGAGGATTTACTCTACTGTCATTAACATAAGATCTTGGCTAAAACTGTGACATTTTGTTTAAACAACTCCATGGCAGTCAACATGTACAGCCAAAACCCGAAGCTAAAGGCAGGCCAGAGAAATATTTGAGACCCGTTGTTATTTTGTCCAGGCAAAGGTGAGAGTACAATTGAGAGGAACTTTTTTCTAAGAGTGAGAAATAAAGTGTGATTCTAAGTATACTGTGTAAATGTAACTGAAATATCCATTTCCAGTAAGCACATCAAAAGCTGACATCACATACTAGGCAAGACCATGCATGATGGAATGTAAAAGAGGAGGAAGAAGATGAAAGGGGGCACAAAGAATGAGGTCAGTACACATTGTACAGAGAACATGAGAGTGTATTCAGTACAATAAAGGAAAAAGCGAGACCGAAAAAAGATAGATAGATCAAACAGACAATAAACTGTTTTATGAGCTCATTAAGGTATGTGCATGTGTGTAAATATGTTTAATGAACTGGATGTAAGCTTACCTGCAGGTGGCTAACAATGCAGTATTGCTCAGGTGCTTCTAAGCCACAGGTGGAAGTGCTGGTCAAGTTAGCAGCTCGTCCAATGAGCAGGTTCCCTGTAGCTGGATAACAGCTTCCATCTGTGCAGCCATGTGGGCCTGTTGGCAGGTCCTGTGCCAAAGTATAAAGAGCTACAGAGAGATAAAAATGAACAGATTAAATATATCAGCCAACACAAAATGGTTCGCTAAAATGTGATCTTCAAACTGTTTCTATGTAGTATAACAGTATGCTCGTATGCCTATTAAGTATTAAAATGGTATTTATAAAGAAATATAATGTATGCTTGCAAAAACAGTAAAAGAACATAGGCATATGTTCTATTGATTACAAGATAGCAAGTTCAAATCCCTACCATGCCAGAACCATCCAGGAGCCAAGGGAACAAACCTGGTTACACTCTATAACCCCCTTAATAAGGAAGTATTAACAGAGAGCAGTTAACGGCATAACTAACACCTCTTAGGGACTTCATTAAAGTACTAGAAGCCTGGTGGAGAGGGGAAGGCTGTATGGTGTTCTGACTGAGTTATCATTGGAATGTCACTGTGCGTCCACAGAGTTCTCACAACAACCTCTCAGATATAGAAACAACTCAGTTTGATCTTATTGGACGTGGTGAGCGTGTGATCATGTGTGTGGAAGGGCATCAGTGACAACATGTTAGACACAGTGAAATCCTGACAGAGACATTGCTAGGCAATGGTATGAAATTGATGATGCACACTTTTCTTATATTAACCTTGTTCCCACCTTAATATTTTTAGGATGGAGTGAGAACTTTATGTCTTCATTGGAGTGTGATGGGGCCCTTAGTGAGAGAAATGCCATAATGTCTCTTGTCAGTCACAGTGACACTAGCTGATTGTTGCCAGCTGTGAGCTCATGTTGATAATGGTTCAGAAGTAAAAAAATTTCCAAAAATGACTTTATTATAAAAAATAAAAAAAATCCACACCCTTTCTGCATCTAAATCTCCTTTATATTTTGGATTTTTCATTGGCTTAGCCAATCCTCATTCAAATCGCATTGATATATCCTCTTGAACTATCCCACAAGTCCTGTGCTTGCTTTAATAATAAAAAAAAAAAAGGCCTTTCTAATGATTTTGCCATAGGTTTCAATTGTTGTCTTGTTTCAGGATGCATCAATGCTGAACTTGTATTTCGAAAGATTCATTAGCTGAACTGTAGAATATAAATTAGAGAGTCCATATTTCCCATTTCTTTTCCTTTTCCTTAAAAGCATGGGTATTAAATAGTGAGCAAGATCAATGATTAATACTTCAGCAATGTAGGAAAGGTGAGCTGCTACGGGGAGATGACGCAATACAGTACACACTACATATTCCCTGCTACTGTGTTACTGGTAGCACCCTGGTGACGGTATCACATTCTTTAACAAAAACGACTTCATAATAACAGGCAGTGTTCCACAAGTCTAACAGTGCTATGGAAAGACATGGTTTGACATGTATGAACTGTTAAAATTATCAAAAACTTTTCTTTTTATTTTTCCATTCTGGCCTAATGTGTGCACAAAATGTGTGATTTATAAAGTAATTGTCAGCAAAAAGAGGTTTTAAATTTAATTTAGTACATAGTCGAGTCCATGCTGCTAGACAGAAGTGGGAAGTTCTGTTGTTAAACAACCCACAACCTTTCGAGATTTTCATTTAAAGTCACTAATGACTAAGACTGCTGTCACAATTTAATTATTTTAGTGACTTATTTGGACTTTTGCAAATAATGTAATTCAATAACTGGATACATACAAATTTGGGATGAACGCCATGAGTGCCAAAAATTCTATAGCTTAAAACATACACATGCAGTAGAACATACAGTACACTCTCACAAACGCAATTATTCTAAGGCATGGTAAATGATTTACAGCAAGTATTTATGTTACAAATATAACTGGATAGCTGAGACCTGGCCTTTTCTCAGTTATCAATTTTGCCTGGAAGACATTCCACAGATTCCACTGGATGACAATAAGGCACAATGTGAAACTACAATGCAGGTTCTAAGGTGTAGCGAACAAAAAGAGCCTTAGGGCTAAGTCTCAGTGCTCCATGTTCAATAAACCCATAATGCTCAAATAAAAATCTCTGACCTTTGGAATGCAGTAATGCACACATCAGACTCTCCCTGTGCAAACAATCACGGAGGCAACAGGGCAGAAAACAGCCTGGTTTGTATGAATACCTGAGAGTCACTGGGCCAAAAGATGCAGGCATAAGGGTGTTACACTGGATTTGAGTTCCCCCTCGTTCTCCTTCCTCAACTCATCTGTGTTTAAAACAATTTGACCTTGTCTAAGTCACTGATACTACACTAATGGGTTTTTAAATGTATGTGGTAAAGTTCAATGAAGGTGGCAGTGTATGTGTTTTATCTAAACTTACACTTTTTATCTAAACTTACTGTAAGTAGAAGATTCCTCAGGTGGAACTTCCTGATTCAGTAAGTACAAAATCCAAGCGGAGAAAATGACTCCATGGTAAAAAAGAGGCTTGTGAAAAGGTGTTTTACAGTTATTTGGTATGAATTTAGTTTGGATAATTACAGGTTTGTGGTCGAAAGGATTTTCTTAGGCTTCGCAGGCCACACACACCAGAGAACACCATGCTGACTTTCGGGTTGACAGCGATGCATGCTTCACAACAACCTTCCTCTGACAAAGGATGGTGTTTAACAATTCCACAACACAGTTTATCATGTTCAGACTGGCAGGGCTGAGAATGTGATTGTGCACCTACGTGTGTCCAAGTGTGCTTTTTTTTGCCGAGGATGTAATCAAAAGCATGCTGTTATCTCACAGCCTGTTATTGTGCTTCAACACATTCCTTACCTCTAGACTGTAAAATCAACAGAAACAAAAAAACACACAGAACATGTATATATATAATGCATAGGTAACATACAAGCATTATATTGAAATGTTTTGTCAAGGTAAGTTTGGCTAACTTGTTAACATCGACTGGCTATATTTGCACATGTTTTCCTTGCCATTGTCATTGATTCTAGCAATATTCAGCTAGGTAGCAAGCAAATTTTGAGCTAATGGTAAATATCAGTTACTTACATAAAATTTTACTTCTGATTAATTTATTAGCAAACTATGAAGCATTAGCCATGCATCTAGGCAAAAAGGCATGATTGCGTTATCTTCTGTTTTTTTACATCAGAGTAAGGTTGTGACACCTTATCAATACATGCAATAATAATTTCTTCCACTAATAGTAATTGTTTTCACCTCTGTTGCTCTCACAGAGATATTCCCCAGAGCAATTACATGACTAATGTTTTATTATTAGCTGAAAGCATGACTGAAATGCAATCCTGAAGAACCTACAATTCAAAAGTAGAAAGAAGTAAATCATTTATTTTAATGGTAATTAATTTTATTACTTAGTTACATTCAATTATGCCATCGCATAATCATGGAAGACATGGGACAGAGCTGATGAATAACTTTAGCATGGTGCTCTGTTTATCTTGAATTGTATTATATTTCACCATGTGCCAATAACAACATCATAAATCTCTATACTCATATCTGTATGCGTACACACAGCTACACTGTCTGGACCAGGAGCACCTGTCTGATTGCAGGCCAAAGAAGCACAGACAACAAATTATCTCATTACAGTAACAGCATAAAAAGAAGCCTGGCAGCTGGACAGAGCGGCACTATGACTGGTATGCACGGAAAAAAGGGGACAATAATATTAATTACAAACATTCCAGGTGTCGGAATATCAATAACTGCTTCGAAACTGCTTTTTTATTTGTAGAATGCAATACTGAACATGCAGAGGGCTAGTCCTCACATGCACTGGGCTGTGCTACAGGAAGTCAAGAGAGGCCCTGACCATCCGGTTAAAACGAGTGGACAATGGACCATAAAGTCCTCATAGAATTAAAGCCACAGCTGCTTTGTTAATTCCCACTTTCATTATTCATATAATTCTCACAAGTGCTAAATGTTAAATGGTCATTTCTCTTAGCCTGCATTGTGTATCCTGGGGTGTGCTGGGGGAAAATTTTATGTTTGAAATATTTTATAATGATTTTGTGTGACAATTATTGTATAGCCACACTGACTCAAAAATAATTGCATACAGTTTATAACTTAAATGTTGCCATTCCTCTACAATCTTACAGGTGGTACGTTTTGAACTATTCAGATAATTAATTAAATAAATAAATAAATAAATAAATACTTTATTTATTTATTTATAAAAACTATTGCCATAAGTATTTGCTCGTCTGCTTTCACATGCATATGAACTTATCCAATTCTTAATCCTTAGGGTTTAATATGATGTTGGCCCATTCTTTGTAGCTATAACAACTTCCAACAAGGCAGGAAGTCTTTCCACCGGGTTTGGAAGTGTTTTTATGGGAATTCTTCCAGAAGCGCATTTGTGAGGTCAGACACTGATATTGGACGAGAAGGCCTGGCTTGCAGTCTCCGTTCTATTTCATCCCAAAGGTGTTCTGTCGGATTAAGGTCAGGACTCTGTTCCGGCCAGTCAAGTTCTTCCACACCTAACCTGCTCATCCATGTCTTTATGAACCATGCTTAAATTTGTATTGAGATTCTCTGGTTCTCAGTGAATTCCAGTGCGGTACCGTGATAGGTCATTTGTCCATGTCTATATGTTGTCTTATATTTATTTATAAAACTGCCTGTTTTTGTTATTTTGTTTTTTTATGGTATGTAAGGTGTCCTTAAGTGTCATGAAAGGCGCCTACAAATAAAATTTATTATTATTATTATTATTATTAGGATGTCACCTGTGCAGTAAGGGCATCAGTTGGAGTGCAGTCATTTTGGAACAGGAAGGGGCCACCCTCAAACTGTTCCCACTAAGTTGTATGCTGAAGCATTAAGAGTTCCTTTCACTGGGACTAAGTGAAAAAAAACCCCACATCATAACCCCCGCTCCACCGAACTTTACACTTGGCACAATGCAGTCTAACAAGTGCCGTTCTCCTGGCAACCGCTGAACTCAGACCCACCCATCGGATTGCCAGACAGAGAAGCATGATTCGTCACTCTAGAATACATGTCTCCACTGCTCTAGAGGTCAGTGGCGGAGTGCTTTACACCACCACATCTGAAGCTTTAAATTGCACTTGGTGATGTAAGGATTGGATACAGCTGCTCAGCCATGTAAACCCATTCCTTGAAGTTCTCTATGCACTGTTCTTAAGCTAATCTGAAGGCCACAGGAAGTTTGACTCTGCAGAAAGTTAACAATCTCTATGCATTATTCATGAGGGTGAGTTGCTGTCGTTCCCCCTCGCTTTTACTTTGTAATAATACCACTAACAGTTGGTTGTGGAATATTTAGTAGCGATGAAATTTCACGACTGGACTTATTGCTTAGGTGGCATCCTATCATGGTACTGCATTGAAATTCACTAAAAGTGACCCATTCTTTCAAACGCAAATGGTTGTAGAAGCAGTCTGCATGTCTAGGTTCTTGATGCAATTCAATGATTGATTTCAATTAATATCGAGAATTCCTATTAGCGATGTGGCCAAATTGAGTGACTAGCTGATGGCTATGCATTACTTTAGCTAACTGGAATCACTGTAGTTTAACTTACCACATGAAATGTAGGACTTGCCACGGGTCAAGGTGTATGGATGATGGATAACAATCATATACAGTAAATTAACATTAGCCAATGTAATATTTTAGCTAAGCTTAAGCTCATCTTGCTAGCTTGTTGGTGGTAACTGAGTATGGTAGGTGTGTTCGAAACGACAGCCAGGTTTGTTCTGCTCAAGTGTGTTCTGCCCATTTATGGATTAACTGGGGTTTAGGCAGTCAGCTCCTGGAAAGACAGCGATGAAAAGAGTTCCACATTTGAGCTTCAAATGCCTACAGACAGCTACAGACACACACACACACACTCTCTCTCTGCCAAATGACTTTCCTTAAACAAACATTAATAGTTTCGGCATGGTCTCCCTGATTCACGCTTGCACAGGTGAAAGGAAGTAAGTACACGAACATGAGTGCTCGATGATAAACTGCTGTCAATTACATGCCAAGACTCTGGATGAGGACAGTCATGAGACCCTGTAATCAATCTCCATTAGGATTACCAGCAAATTCCTGAGAAAACAATGAATAGCTTCAGAAATGAGAAAGAAAAACATTCACATCAAGGGATGTGTTCACATGGTGGTTTTTCTAACCAACCCATCTTTCATCTCTCAGTTGACATAAAGATTAAAAAACTAAAGATCTATGTTTCTGGTTTCATTTCAGACTGCGTAAATGATCCTACTGTAGGTATTTATTATAAAGCATCCTGGAAAGATTGATAACGGAGACTCTTGTTATGATTGTGTAGACAATGCGAATTAGATGTAATGCCACAGATTTGACATAAGATATAAATAGAATAGAAAAAAGTTCAAATTTTATATCATATGGTTCAGGTTCTATATAGAAGAAATAATCAGCTGATAAATGCAACAACAAAACAGGTGGATCTAGAAGACAGGAAGTAATTATCATACAGAAGATCATTGATGGTAACTAACAGTTACTAGGTAGCTCACCAGCTTTAATAGAGAGAAGTTTTCCAAAAGTATTATTACGAACCCCACATACAACCTTGCCTTTGTGTAGGCAGATGATATTCCATGTTAAATTTGTAAAACAGGCAAAATCTGTTAAGACCTATGAGGTGTTTGTTCCAGTGGTACTTTTCATTTCTGGGATGCTTACTGTTGTGACACTATATGACTTATCTTTATACACACTCAATGTGTTGCTCATTTTGGCCTAATAATGTGAAATAGATAAAGCGTGTAATACTAATCATCTGTTTCTTCTTAATTAAAAAAAAATTATGCTTAAATGATTCATAGGTCACTGTGTGGCTTAACAAACAAAGGAAATTCCTCTTAAACAGGGACTGGACTGAAAATGTGAGAAAAAAAGTCATTAAGTTCTTCAGGAAGCCTGGGGAACTTCAGGAAGATCCAGAGCTCATCCCGTGGATAGCCAGTCCAAGGGAATTTAGATTTATGTGATTTAACCGGAAAACTTCACAAACAAGCACAAATGAAACTTTGCACAGATCGACGCTTGGCTCAAAACTACCACATAGAGCTATCAAGTTTCCATCAACTGAACATTAAGTCCAATTTGATATTATTCGTAGGCCTACTTATTATTGAGTTAATAATATAAATATAGTAAATATAATATTTAACCTGTTTGAATATAAACCATTGAATTCACATGCCCAGTCGAACTGACTAATAGCTATAAAAACTCAATAATTAGTAAAACTTTAATAGCAGATTGAGATTTTTGCGGGTAATCATAAATCACTGAAAGCCTAAGTTTTGGCCTCTGTCATTCTCTTTATATCAATCATTAAATCACTGATACTTAATCTTCTATGAACCATACTTACATGTTTGCTTTACATTTACATTCACACTTTATTATCTTTGTGCTCCTTATTGTAGCATGACCTTTGTTTTCATCTACAGCGTTGCTTAAAAATCTGTAAAAACACACACTTCTAATAAAAGTGGTAACTGTCTGCATAGCTCTAAGCTGTTTCTGTTCTTGCTTTGTTTGAAAAAGAAGAGATTACTTTGGCGCTGCTGTGAAAGCAACGTATGTGGACATTAATACGGACAGGAGACTATGGTGGCTCATCAGAAAAAGTGCATAAACGAAACAAAAATGCTACAACGAATAAAAAAGGCCAAAACACCAAATGAAAAACACAGCAGTAAAATAGGAAATACAGCAACTGGAAATGTAAATGTAAGGAATTGTGTATGTATGACTATCAAAAGGATAAAGCACTGCACTGATTTCACTCTTATATTCTTTTAGCCTAGCAAAAACGAATTAATATAAATTTGCTTAGTGAGGAGTAATACCTTCTCATGAATAACCCAGCAGGTTTTCAGCATTATATTAATACTCGTGTTAATTCCGTGCAAATATCTGAAATAACAAGAATGTTCTTGCTAAAATAGGCAAGAATGAAAGAATCAGGTTAAAGATATATAAGCTTATAAAGCTTCTTTATAAGCTCATACTCATTCCTCTTACTGTAAACAGTGCTTTCTGTCATCTACTGGAGTCACACATGCTGTAGCCAATCAGCAGTGAGCTTGTGATAAACAATACAAATCTCCTCTTTATATTTTGAGTTAGTGCTTCTGAATTTGCTTTAGCGATCTTCGTATATTCTTTGCTATCTCTTGCAGTGTTTACAGGCCACTGTAATACACTGATCTACTGTATCTAAGAGAGATGTTTTAAAAAGATATACAGTATGTAAGAAAAAAATAATCATTTATAAATCAAGTGCTTGTTAGGTTTGTTTGTGTTGGAAGCATCAAAGACTTAACCAAAAGGTATGAAATCATAAAACTAGTGAGTGCGTGTCCTAACATCTAAATGATCTGAGAAAAAAAAAATCATGATAAGTACAAAAGATACCTATGTATAGTGTTATGAGAAAGTTTACTGGTTGACACCACAAAAGTCTATTCACTATGAGAGAATATGTTCACAATGGCCAGTGCATGCGGACCATTTCACTTCCGTAACATACACACCTTTCATCACTGAGCAAAGACAGAGAAAGAGAGAGAGAAGCAAGCAAGTAAGAGAGTCAGGGAGGCGTCACAACACTCCTGATTGCTTTTCATATGAGAACATGCAGCCTTTGTGACGATAGCCGAGCAAATTTAGGCGGCGACATTACAGAGAGCAGAAAGGTGAGAGGCAGGTTGTGTTTGCCTCTGTTAACTGCCTGGGCTGTTCTGTGTTTGAAAAAGCCTCTCACACGAAAGACAGTCAAGGTGATCTGGCTGGGGGGAAGCGGATAGGTCTCAGCGTGTATGAACCTTTTCTTTTTCATAAGCGGCTTATGTTCCTCTCAGTTCACAGGAGAGTCGCATTCATTTAATCGTTGAAGCATTGTCGTCTGTAATCAGTCCTCTTAAGCTGTGGTTAAACTTCTGGTAGTGAAGCCATCGTCATATTACATGTTGTACACAAATCCACAACTCACCCAGAGCAAGGAGACCCAGACATCTGGCCATGATGGCTGACATGCTAACGAAGCAGGCACCAATCCAGGGGCCTGAAATGAGATAAAAGAATGTTGTAAAAAAAAAAAAAAAGGTGTATTGGCTTAATATGGACTATACACTCTATACTTAACCAGGAAACAGTGACCTCCTTCCTAGAGAATGTTACTGCATTTCTATTTCCAAGTATAAGAGGAATATTTGGTGCACAACATGCTTAGGAGGAGCTCTGCCATGAGAATGCACTTGTTCAATGGCATTTTCCATAACATGCACACGGTATGGCAGGTAAGCTTTTCCATTTCGCATTTTATATATTTTTTTACACACAACGCAATTGCTATATGAGTGATAAACTATGCTTAAAAAAATGCTCGTTTGCTTTTACGTTTTTTAAATGGCCCAAGACTGATAGAACCAGGAGCAGTTCAGTTCAGACATATCAGTTTCTTCAGTGCTAAACAGTATAACACCACTGGCTTTGCATTAACACTAAATGAACACTCTCTGAGCACACAGTTTGTGTACACATAATTACCACGTTTAGTATCTTTGAATACAAGAACATTGTTGTTACACTAATCCATTAATGACAAAAGAAGAAGAAGAAATGAAAGAAGGCTGTGTGAGGTCTTGCTGCCAGGCAAGCATGCTGTGAGGTCGTGCCATGAAAAGCTGGGCTCTTGAGAGGAGCACCGCCAGCTCCCAAACAGCATCGCTGCTGCCTCTTCATCCTCATAGTAAGGGGAGCACAGCCACTCTATACAACACCCCCTCTACCGTTTCCCACACTATTTATTAGCAGCAACAGTAGTCCCAGCTATAACCACAGCACTGTCGCACATCTGTCACACAACTTTACCAGCTGTGATGCCGTAACATCTGCATTTTCATACTGGAATTTTCTATTATTAAAAACTCTTTGTAAAAGATCAAAACAAAGAAATAATAGAAATCATTTGTTTTACCGTATATTTATTATATTCATAAAGTCATAACAATTTCTAGCAAAACAGACAGACAAGAAAAAGGACATGTTTATCACACTGCCTTTTATTATACATATAAAAAATGTTAGATGTTACAGGACAGCAAGATATAGGATTTACAATGCGGAGTAAAAAACTGGAGAGTGAAAACTGGACAGTGCGCCCGCATTGCCAAACTGAAGATCTACATATGTGTAGTCTAGCAAAAGCATCACACTGGCTCATTATCTAAATCAGATTATGAAAAAAAAACTACTCACGCAATGCAAAATCCCTTTGCACAGAGAGAACCTTTCTCGCATGTGGTTGTAAGGAAAGAAATAGAGCGAAAAAGAATGGATGAGAGGATAATGGTAGCCACAAGTGCCTTTTGAGGTGTAAAAACTGAAGAGCCACCAATGACCAATCAGGAAGGATGGAGTCATGACCCCCCCTGCCTTTCCCCCATGTCACTGCAGCAATGGGCTGATTGGAGAGTGATTCTTATTCAAATGTCCCTGTCAGTTTGGAAAAAAAAAAAAGATCCTGTTGAAATAGGGCGAGTTGGTCTCTAGGCAGGGGGAATGCACTTGTCTATTATTTGGCCATGGTTCAGACTGGTTAGGGGTGAAGCGGGGAGGGAAACGCTGCTATGGCTTTCCCCAGGACCCCACAACCACTCTAACTTCCACATTATAGTGGAGATGACATGATGACCATGTGCAAATATTCGATAGAACAAGCAACTGAATTCCATTTTTCTATTATAGATTTCTCAAAAACAAATCCTTAAAATCTAAGTCAAAGTCTATACATCTTTTGAAATGTTTTCATAATGAAAACAATGAATGGCAGCAATCATCTTGAGTCTACAGATTTATTGTCTTTGATTAAAAAGTAAACAGCATAATCTAGGGATCAGCATCATGACAAAAATATTGCCTTAAAATTCTCAAAGGCATCCAATTCACTATATGTACTGGATCAGAAAAATAGGTTTCCTAGAAAGCTGCTACCAAAACAGACACACACAAACACCAGTTAGCACTAACATTAAAACCACTGACGTGATCTTGTTGACATGGCACCAGTCAGGATTTAGTTTGCTCATATCCACATAAATATAAAAATTTCCCAATGATGCAAAATTTTGTCTTTAGTTGTTTAAATACATCCTCAGATCAACAACAACGTACAACTTTTTTTTCACCATGTGATTATTTATTTAATAAAAATGAAGCAATACTAATTACACTCCATGATTTAATAGCTTGGAGCTCCACCTTTAGAAGCAATAACTTAAAGCAGTAATTTCCTGTATGAGTTTATCAGTTTCTCAAATCATTTGGCCCATTCTTTTTTTTTTTATAACATTGCTTCAGTTCATTGAGGTTTTGGGGAATTCACACATGCACAGCTCTCGTAAGGTCCCACCACAGCATTTTTCAACCATACTGATGTAGATTTACTGGTGTGCTTCAGATCAATTTTCGACCAAGCTTTAGCTGTTGGACAGATGGCCTCACATTTACCTCTAGAATACTCTGACATACTGTATATGGTTGACTTACACAGTTGTACCTCTATGTTCTTATAAATTTTACTATTTTTTTGGATTTTTCCCGATCTCCCTAATTTAGTGGTGTCCAATTCCTCCCAGTCACTAGGGGGCTCCCACATTAAGCTTCTACCACCATTCAGTC
>JAOVVA010000019.1:10376156-10389062 GCA_028565275.1 Leiocassis micropogon
AACTTACAATGTTGCTTAATTAAATAATATAACTAAAGTAATTTATTTACAATTAATTTATAACTTTACAACGTATTATTATTATTAGTAATAATAATAATTTTCATTTTAAATCTACTGAAGCAACTACTTAATTGTAATTTCATTGTACAAGGCAGCTTGTGCATATGACAGTAATCAGTCTTGTATTAACTCATGAGTCAGCAATATCAGCGAACTTTAGATAGGTTTATAGCGAGCTATGCAAGATTAGATCGCAGAAGAAGAAAGTAAAACGTGAGCGCTCACCTGTTCACTCTCTACAGCGCACTAACAGCTCCTCTCTCTCGCCCTCCTCTGTGCGGTGTGAGCGGGAGCTGTGCGCATGCTGAAGGTGACTGTAAGGGGCGGGGCCAAGCAGGGAGCCATTCATTTAGCGCTCACAAGTGAAAGCTTTAAGAGATGAAAGATGACTATAGGGCAGGGACAGGTGGGGCGGGGGTGGGCGGAGCATCCGAATAGATGCCCCGCCCCCACTAAAAAAAATAATAAGGTAAGCTTATATTCAATTGGAAAGTCAACACGTGCTATTGATTGAACTGAATCACAAACACCTGATTTAAGTAACGTGGCATCCAGGTCCTAGTGCCGCCCGATTTTACATTCAACAGCTACAAAAAAGGTCAAAAACAGAAGGGCAAATTATGTTCGGTTCACTTATGCCTTTAATCATCACAAATACATTTCTGCACAGGGAAATTCTTTTTATTCTTCTTCGCATATCTCGGCTTCTTGTTAGTAGGCTGTGGTCAGAGCGCAGGGCCAGCGGTTATACGGCGCCCCTGGGGCAGACAGGGTTAAGGGCCTTGGTCAAGGGCCCAACAGCGGCAACCTGGCAGAGCAGTGGCTCGAAACACAGACTTTCTGATTGGTAACTCAGGGCCGTAACTCACTGAGCCACCACTGTGACTTTTACTGTCTGCATCAAGCAAAGAAAACATTAATAATATATTAATTAAATATATATTATTAATATAACAGTAATTACAGTGCTGTAATTATATGATAGTGCTTAAGCTGTCAAATGTAATTGGAAAAATGCACTTACACTGCATCGCAAAAAAATCTACAATGGAAATCACGGCAATGTGTAAGAGCATTTCTACACGCAAAGTGTGACAGGAACTCAAAGGATTGGGATTGGACAGCTGTCTGACCATAAGAAAACCATTTTTTGGTTTCCTGCTGGCTTACTTGCTGCACTGTTAAATGATAATAATAATAATAATAATAATAATAATAATAATAATAATCATTTTATTTAAAGAACTCTAATCCTAGACAGGTTTAAACAATCTAAAAGTTTAAAGACATGATTGATTTAAATTGTTTTTAGATTTTTTTATTCCCCACAAAAGGGTTATAATATGTTTAATAAATGTCTGTAATAAATTGTTGTATAAAAATTGTAGACTTCTGTAAATATCCATTATAACTGTTCAGGTGTGGTGGCACAGTGGCATAATGGCAATAATGGAAACTTTAAAGCACTTTTTGTAAGTCGCTCTGGATAAGAGCGTGTGCCAAATGCGTAAATGTAAATGTGAATGCATAGTAGTTAGCGCGTCCAGGTTCAGATCCTGCCTCAAGTCTGTGTGCTATGTTCTCTATGTTCTTCCTATGCTTGATGGGTTCCCTCCCACAGTCCAAAGACATGCATACTAGGCTAATACTGTAGGTGTTCCCTTATTGTCCGTAGTGTGTGTGCTCCGCGATGGATTGGCACCGCGTTCAGGATGTACCTTGCCTCGTGCCCTAAGTATCCTGGTCATAGACTCCAGGTAACCCATGACCCTGTATAAATGATAACACGGTATGGACAATGAGTTCAGGAATGCTTTTTGCATTTGACAACCTGGAGTGGATTGCTCATAGGCCATCATTTTGTATGCTATGTGGGCCAGATAAGCATGGCAGAACTGGGCCATATTAATAATTTTACTCTCTGGGAAGGAAAAAGGTCATGTGGTCTTTTGTCATTTTTTTTTTTTTTTTGCGGGGGTTTGGATTGGGTGGGAGAGAACTTACTAATCAAAGCTAGCCAGTTCACTCGCAATGTGATGTCATGATGATAGGTTAAATTACTAACTGTTATAAAACATGATAAAGTGGTTGTCGTTCTTGATTCAATGTAAATGGCAATCAAAGAATAACATTTTTTCATCCTATGAGACTTGGTTGTGTCCAATCCGTCCTTTGGACACGGCAGTAACTGAAGGCGCAGAGCAAGCACATAAACCATGACAGGATGAAAATTTAAAGACCAACCAACAATTTTAAGTTGTTGGTGCATTAACAGAATAAAAAAATCTCATCCCAACAAAAGGTATGCTATTTACTAATACTTGAACAACAAATTGATACATTTCGAAAGTGTAGCTGTTATGCAAAGTGAATAATTTTATGATATTCAAAAAAACGTAAATCAGTTAAATGTACTGAATGTATTGTTCCTTTCCTGATGGCCTGGTTCCAGTCTGTGAAAAAGTGGTTCTGCAGAGTTATATGAAGCTGAAATGAAATGTAACCTAGCATGGACTATTATAATGCTAGGTTACATTCTGTCATAAAATTCTGTTAACTGTGCAATTCAAAATCAGCAATGGTAATAGAATCCCGCCATGGATGAGGAACGAGGAGTGTTTGACAGTCTGCAGACTGAGGAAGAAATACCCAGAGCTCAGGGATAATGGCAGAATGAGATACAGTGCCAGTCAAAGGTTTGGACACAAGCTTGGATTTATTTCCAACATGCTAGAACAATACTGGATTTTTCTTTTTCCAAACTATGAAATAACACATATGGCATTAGGTTATTATCAACAACAAAAACAAACAGTTGTTATTTTAAGACACAGAGGTCAGCATTTCTGGAATAGTTCTTGCAAGAACAGTATTGTGAAGTGCATTTGCAAAACCCATCAAGCACCATAATGAAACTAACTCTCATGAAGGCCATCCCAGGAAAACAAGACCAAAACTTGCTGCTGAGGAGGAGTTTATTTAAAGTTACCAGCCTTAAAAGTTAACAATTAACATCACCTTAATACCATACCATAAGTAACAGACACATTTCAATATCAACTGTTCAGAGGAGATTATTGCATATTTGGGCATTTAGCATTGGTTTAAAATGTAGAAAGTAATAAAAAAAAAAAAAATCAGGAAAGACCACGGGGTTAGAAGTTGTCCAAACTTTTCACTGGTATATGGTGTATATGGTCTATCGCCTGATGTGTCGGCAGCGATCCCCTAGTGGGTTGGGTAAGTGTTGCAGGATATCATTTACAGTACAATATAAATAAACAGTATACATTTAATTATAAACTTATGGATTCTAATTTAGGATCTAATATTTCAATTTCAACAAATAAATGAAATCAACAGATAATTTGAATTAATATAACAAAGCTATTGGATTTTTTTTTGTGTTGTTTCGGTATAGAGAAAGTACATTTATGTCATGCTGTGTTGCATGTTTGGATGAGGGCATCGTCTTGTGAGGTATGCGCTGTGTATGCCTGTGCCTGCTGTGGTGGTTATCTGCATATCTTTTTTGGCTAAGAGGTTTATTTATTTATTTATCATTAAATAAAAATCAAAGGAGATTTTAGACAATTTTGGCAAGAACCTCTTATTAATTGTTTAATTGCTTAATATTTGTGGCACACTTTATTCAATTAAAGTTAAATTAAACTAAATGGCTCTGAAAAACTGTGTTCAGAGTTCCAGTTCCAAATCTCTATTACAAGTTTGATTTAAGATTAGTTGTTACTGCAAATACATGTTAATGTCATAATGACCAACAACAAAACACATTAGTTTATTGTCCTTTGTATTGTGCCAACAACATATTTAATGCACCAAGAAAAAAGGGTGTAAGAAAAAAAAATGAAAAAGTATAAAATTCTGCCCCATGCATACTATAAGCACTAATAGAAAGTGAGAGATTTTATGTCATACCTTGACAATGGTTTGCATTTTAGAGCCTTTGTTACAAATACTAATAATCCATATATAATAAGGTTATATAATGAATAAACACGGTTATCAATGTTAGGACTATGTATTTGGAAACAGTTACGTTCAAGAAACTGAAAAAAATCAAGTGAATTTTGCAATGGTTTCTCACTAATGCAATAACATCCTTCCTCCTTGTGGCAATAAGGTGTTAACACACGTGTGTATTTCACATAAATACACCGATGCTCGTACACACTGAATGCGCACACACTCTGAGAGGGAATTTGCATTTAAATTTGGAGTACTGTATACTGTATATATGACACTTAAAGACTAACATTTAGACAAACAAGCTATAGAACAAAAGAGGAAACCCTGAACCACTTGCTACAGGTAAAGGATCCACCATTTTAAATGTACTGTACTACTGTATGTCACACACCACTCCATCAAATTTCAGCTTTTAGCATAACATGATAACATAAGAGTTGAGTTCAGCCCTGGCAGACATTATGGAATCACCAAGCTTAGAAGATGTTCACAGAGCTTTTTTTTTTACTTTGTAGTAAATAAACAAATTACAAATATGACACAATACATTTTTGACCATTCTGGTTTCATGGCACATACCTCAAACAAATTACAATTACAATTATAATTGCACATCCCCCCCGCCCCAAATTTATGTATTCTTCTCATAACAAACATTGGCAAGTCTAAAAACTGCAAAGGGCTTATAGTGCTTAAGTCTATAATCCGCTGTTGGCTAATTAAAAGGAAAATGGCTCCAACAAACACTCAATTACAACAATGGAAAGGATTATAAAGGTTCTTTAAGAAAGAAATCCAACTTGAAGATTGACGGAACATGTCGATTGTTCCCAGTCATTTGATTCTAAAATTTGGTTCAAATAACAGAATTTGGAAGTTGATAAAAGAAAAATATATGTGTAGACCACAGAAGGCGAGAAGTATCGAGATATAGAAAACGCAAGGTAATATGCCTTAAAAATAGAAAATGCACAAAATGAAAGCGGAAAACAAACTGGGGAAACATAAAACTAGAAATCAGAAATAAGCTGAATGAAATGGGATTTGCATATAATAAATAAAAGCCAAACCAAAAAACAGTAATAACACCTAAACAAAACAAAAAAGATAAAGTGGAATAAAGAGAAGCAATCATGGAGTGTGACTGGATGAAAGTGATATTCAGTCATGACCCATGAATCTGAAAATGTGATGGTGATATCAGGAATTCTTTTAAGTTTCACTCCACCATCACCAGACAAAAATTCCTGATAATTTATGGAGTCAATTTTTCCACTCATGTATGATATGGGTTTGCCAGAATGGTCAGATATTAAACATAAAAATATGTTTTGTGCCATAGCTGTGAATCAAAAATGTTGCATGAGCAACTTTACGTGTGGTATTCTTCTACAGTAAAGAGAGATGATCTTAGATAATCTTACACTTTTAGATAACAAGCTAAGCTCTTTATTCTGTCAGTAGTGTCTTCTCTGCTGTTAAATATTGACTGGGTCCTTCGGGCATATCCAGGGTACAGAGATGAGACTGGAATCTCTGCTGCAGGAGGAAGGTGGAGTAGGCTTGGTTCTGCTGAGCATTGCGGTACATGAACCTCAGCACTGAAAGGTGTAGCAGATGATCCTGTCTTTTTTGCAGGTTCCAATCAACCAGCATTCTCTCAACCTGCTGGGGTAAAGTATAATAATGTTTACCATGAAGTATTAGTGTATTTCTGCTTTATAGTATAAGCCATAGAAAATTATGTTGTTTAAAGCATACCTGAGAGCTTTCAGTTCCCAATTCCTCCAAAATCTTTGTAGAGTGCTGTCTTAGTGCCTCCCATAATGCCTTGGCACTTATCTGACCTGGCAAAACATAAAGCACAGGACATATGTTGTTATTGTTGTAACACTATATGTGTTATTTCATAGTTTCATAATCAAAATCCAGTATTGTTTTAAAATGTAGAATATAAATCCAAAATTTTGACTGGTACTATATATTAACTTGTTTAAAAGGAGTATAGTATGTTCCTTTTGTTATATATATAAAAAAATTCTATTTACAGGGGAAACCCAAAATCATTCTCTCACTCATATCTTCTATACCGCTTTATCCTGTGTACAGGGTCGTGGGGGCCTGGAGCCTATCCCAGGAGACTTAGGCCACAAGGCGGAGTACACCCCGGACAGGTTGCCAATCCATCGCAGGGCACACACACTCACACACTACGGACAATTTGGGAACGCCAGTTAGCTTAATCTGCCTGTCTTTGGACTGTGGGAGGAAACCAGAGCACCCGGAGGAAACCCACCAAGCGCAGGGACAACATGCAAACTTATACTGTACATACTGTAGACCAGTATACCAGAGGCCGGAATCGAACACAGACCCTGGGGGTGTAAGTTGACCATGCTCACCACTAACAACCCAATAATCTAGTGGAATTATGTTGTGAATCCTGATATTAATTCAATCTTTACCTTTATAACATACAAATTAAGTCATGCTCATTATCTTTTAATTTCAGTTACATATAAAATCAGCTACTTTTTACTTTTAACATGCATATATTTCACTGTTTTCATTTTACCTTTCATTTTGACTACCTACTTTTACGTTACATACTGTATCTATGTATATCCTATCCATGCTGTTCAGGTAAGCACATGAAACAATAACTTGACACCACTAAAGAATATTCAAAATATAGTATTTTATGCTCAAAAATAAATTCAATCAGCCTGTGTTGAATGTACTACCTCTCATGTTGTCAGTTATCTCCGTGTACCAGCCAGGAGTGGTTCTGGGTAGGTAGGAAGAGCTGAGAAAATACTCAGCAATCGATTCCCCAAACAAGCTGAAAGAAAGAGAGCCAGCTGATCAAACTTTCGCCCTCATCCATCAAATGATCTCGACTTCTCTTTCAGACACACACTCACTGCTCACTTATGTCAAAAAAAGCTGGTACCTACTGTATGTGCAAAACATTTTTGCACAAGCAAGGATATATACATGTTTTCCTTCTATAAAAACATATCTCCTGCCCCTTCAGCACATATTCAGACATGCACACTTGCACACACACACAATTCGTAGCTGTTTTGTGCACCAGACCTGCGCAGGTATTGCTTGTAGTAATCATCAGAGTCACGCCATACCGACTGGTCAGAGTGTTGGTCTGTGCGTAGGTCAGTCATCTGTAATGTTTAATGGCAACCGCTCTTTCCAAGCAAAAAAGAAAAGCGTAATTTGAGATTTAGCTACTGCAACATCAACTGACCACCAATGGACATACAGTATTGTATGATTCATTACATGATACGTGCTACAACTTACTACAACTACAACTTCCAACTAATTTATTAAACAAAAAATAACAAGCATGTTAATAACAAGCATGTTAATTTGGGTCTTCTGTAACACTCATTATCATGCTACAGTACTTAAATCAAACTGATAAACCAACATATAAATTTGAATTTCAAGCAAATAATTATTTAAAGGTAACTAATCTCTTACCTGTAGTTGTAGCTTCGTGTGTGACTCCGTCTTTGGGACTCCAAGTGTCTCGGGCTAAGTCTGCTGACGTCATATCTACTGACTTCAGATCAGCCTGACTTGGCACAGACAGGCTGATGGGCTGCTTGTGCTGTCCATGGAGACATGGTTACCCAGGTGACAAACAGCACCTGATTCCTCCAGGATGGAATCCCTCCCGACTCCCACTCTCGCAGGCCTGGGACTGTGTTGTACCATGTGATCTTGTGCATGTATGTGTGCATGTGTATGTCTGTTTAATGATTGACTCTGAAACCATGAGCCCAGCCGTACCGTGTTGAGAGGTAGAAAAAAGGGAATGAGGCAGTTATGTGTGATGCTAACAGCAGGGAGAGGCGTTTAATCTTCTCTGACATTTACTGCGCGTTAAATCTTCAGTAGCAACATGGGCTCTGGCATGCTCATTTTGTTAAATGATAAGAAGTCTTTAATTTTACCACTTCTTTTATGTCTCCTGGATTTTTCAGCAAGTTTATTTCCCGGAATATGAAACACAGAAACTTGAAGTAATAAAGATTTCCTGCCAATGCATGGCCTGTTTAGTATCAAACTGGACAAACATCATTAACAATGATGCAAACTAATTACTAATGTAATTACTGCACTGTACCATTACATCTAGTGCAAAATCATTCCTATTGTATCATATACTTAAAAAGTTGCACATATGGGTATATTTAGGCATGACAAGCACCGTTTATGTACTATTTTACAACTGTTTTTTTTTAACATACTATTGATATGCACTTGCATAGACTGTAGAGTTGTATATATTTGTCTTTATTTAACATTGCATATTTATACTCTCTATTCACATGTATTTTAAATGCTCTTATTACTCTTATTCTCTCACTCACTCACTTATTTTCATATCGTGTTCAGGGTCACAAGAGAACTGGAGTTTATCCTGGGGGATTTGGGGCACAAGGTGTGATAAACCTTGTATGGAGTGCCATGCATTGCAGGGCACAAGCACACACACACACACACACACACACACACTTACTCACGCACTACATTCAATTTTAAAATTGTTCTAATCGTGTTCTAATCATTGCTTTTTATTACTTTTTCCTTTTTTATACTTTTTCCTTTTATTCCAAATGCCATAAAAGCAAATACCAAGCTCAATGAAGTAAAACCTTACTGAGACAATAAAATTTTTTCACATTTACTTTTCGTATGATTTCATTTTATGGGGAGCACAAAAGGCCACATACACATGATAACACTTCAGTAGAACTGTCTTATGATTCATGAAACCTTCTTCAGTAAGGTTAGTTTTTATTAACATGTCCGATAGAGCTTAATCAGCAATTCAATCCCAGTTCAAAATTTTAAATCCACCCAGTTGAGACATGTGTGTGTGTATATATATATCTTTAAAAAATATTCACAATATCTATATCTTATCCAGTAAAAGATATAAGGAGCGATCAAGAAGGAATAAAAACAGTTATTTATCCAATGTCAATTAATCAGGCTCAAATTGGTTCACTAGCTAACTGATTAAAATGAGACTGAAACTTACGTTTATATATCCATTTGATTTCTGGAATGAGTATATAGGTAAATAGGACTGCTGCTAGGGATGTAAAAAGAGAAATAGAAAGGGAGATGCAAAAAAAGGCGAAAAGATAATCTAGTTAAAAGACAAGTACTGAACACACATGATCCCCACAGTCTGATGAAAGTTAAGGGCAAAGAGAAATCGGGGGGAAAATGTTCTTAAAAAATTGGCAGGACAACACTTCAGGTATGAATAAGAAGAAACACGGATGTTGCAAAACTTAGCATATTTGCAGAGCAAAGTTGACAAAAAAATCCTATTATCTACTTTTACAGTGAACAAACTGAAGATCAATCAAGAGGTGAGTGATGACACTGAACACCCCAAGCCCATCTCCAGTACAAGTAGATGGAGATTCGCCTATAATCAAAGGTTATCTGGACAGCCTTGTCAGAGGAGGAGCAAGTGATATCACGAGCCCACTTTTGAACTATGTGTAAGGTCAAATCCTCTGGGCCAATAGCAATTACTTGCCCCCAATTGTAAAAAGAAATGTAAAATTGCAATTACACCTAAACTGCACAAATACCGTATTCCTCCTGAAGGTCCAATGGCAGTTTGCATTTAATAATCTCTTTAAAACGATAAAACACCATGAAAACTGGCTAGTACACAATTAGATACACAGTAATGACTCAGAAGCAACCCACTGCCATGTTTGACCTAACAGAACATAGCATAGTGACTGGTGGTCAGCAGCAGCGGTTAGCCACCAGCTAGTCGAAGAGTGGGAAATCTGAATGTCCAGTTCTCATGTCCTTTGTGAACAATGGGTGCTCCTAAACCACATTCACACCAATCAATGTGAGTGTGACGCAAACTGATTACTCCAGGGTCATCATACAGTATATAACAGATGAGTGTGAATGTGGTGGCATCCAGTCAGTGACAAACACACACACTGTCAAGCATTGTACTCTGAGCAGACTAAAAGGTCTTACTTACCACACCACTGATTAAAAGGCACTGACCACTGATGGCGACAAAATAAGACCAATAAAAAAAAAAAAAAAGTGGCCAAAATCACACAGGTCTGCTAACGGTGCTCTGCGTGCCTTTCAGCACAACCGATTTCAAATGGTGCTAGAAAACTGAAATCCACTCTGAACACCAAAAGAATTCAGTCTTGCTGAAAAAGGACACATGTTTTACCTCTCATGGTCTTTATGTGGCGCTAGAATACAAGTATAGGACAGGATCCGTTGGTGAATTATCAATAGGTGCATGTGGAGTAGAACTTCAGCTATCTAATAAAGATTAATATTCAATGTCTTGTTCACAACTCCACACATTTGATGATCCTACTTTGATTTGTTAGCTGTGCACTATATAGAATGCTCACTGCCCCAGGAGTATCATGACAGTTATGGCAGGTTTACTAGTTTAAGCATCGCGGTCACTAAAATCACCAGGATGCAAAGAGATAAAGGGATTATGAAATAAAGTTCATACATCAGAAGTCCATTTGGAAAGTAGTATTTCCACCAGAGGGGGAAAATGATTATATACATTTACTTTATAACAGTACTTTAGTACATATTTCACATTTCGGTTCTTTACGTCAGTAGTTTTATTTGTGGATATGTACTTTACTTAACAACATCCTACAACAAATATTTGTACTTTCTGATCCATTACATTTCTGCATGGTGTTGCATTACACATGCAGACTCGTGCATAGTTTTTGAAGTGATAAAAAAAATTTGCTGGCTATTTTGCATAATTGCATGATTTACCTTCCCTATCCATGTAGCAGGTGTTTGAAAATAGAAGTAGAGACGGTTGGAGATATTGACGAAACTATGACTTTTACTTTTATGACTTTTTTTACTTTATGACTAGGCTGGTGTAAGCTAATACAAGTGCGGTACTATTGATACTTACAGTAAATCAATTTGAATGTAAGTACTTTTGGATCTTTGCTTAGGTAGAAATCTAAAATGGACAACATCCACTTTTACTGTTCTGAGACTGACAAAGGGCTTTCTCAAGTCTCCTCAAGCTTCTGACAAGCGTACCCTTGTTTGGGGGCCTGAGAGACGCTGAAGTATGTCATAGCTGCTTAGTCACGGGTCATCAGAGCTGAAAAGGGAAGTGCTGCACAAGCCAGCATGACCAGTCAATCTGTGTAAGAAGAGGGGAGTAATGAGTGTATGAATACTCACTCACACATGACCAGATACAATTACACACTCAGGTACAACATATGTGTTCTCGCTCTAACTGTCGGTCTCATTATTGTTAACATGATTGGCTCCATATGCTCATGTTTAAAATAATAATAATAATAATAATAATAATAATAATTAATATTATTATTATTATTATTATTATTATTATTATTATTATATTCACTTGTATTTCTATTGTTTTTAAATGTATAAAATATTTATTTAAAATGTAACTATGGCATCAAAACTGGGCAAAACTATTCTGCTTATTAATATTTAAATCAAGCAGGTTTTAAAAGTAATCATTACTAAAGGTGTGTGGATATTAGCCAAAAACCACCATATAATCCAAAGCCAAGGATATTTAATACAATAATACATGAGAATATGATAAGGGGAGAATTACATACCCATATAGAGAGAGAATTCTGTCAAGTAAGCATCAGCTACCTATTTCAATTACCATCTACACTCTGGTTAGACTCTATAAGCTGTCATGTACAAAGATACACACTCTTCTGAGATAACTTTGGAATGTTTTAATGAATCTGAGGAATGTTCTTTAAGGACATGCCTCTTTAAGGATGTTGCAAACTCGCATATGACTACAGAGCAATAATTTTATAATAAAATTATATAATTTATTTATCCAACTGGTTGTGATTAACACCAACAATTTAGAGTGTAAAGGAAATAAGAAACCCTCACACTCCTACTTTACCTGCACTTAAATATTCCTTAATAAAAATTCAGTTCATATTGAATGAATAGATTTCGCATCTTTCCTGCCAAGTGGCTCAAGTAGGTTTATGAATATTTGATTCCCGAACTAACAGTTTATGCTCATTCATGCAAGTTATCTTTCTACCTTTTGTTAGCATCACACAATAAATATTAGTAAGGAAATAGAAGTATACGTCCTCATTTGCATTTTTTGATATTTACTGGTCTAATATCCTACTAGAAAATACAGTCTTTATTGCACCAGCCTTTAAAGTCTTGCAGCAGCATTGATGCCATGTGGCTGGTTTGATAAACGGTGAGAGGCTAGACTGCTATGGTTTCTATTAAAAGAAGAATGAGACTTGTTACAGACTTACCTCTCAAAGCTGTGATGATCATCTCTAAATTCTTCTTTGAATCATCTGAGCCTTACACATTTCCAATAACAGGCTACAAAAGTGTGTGGTCTGGCTATGTGCTCACCACATCAGCACTGATTCTGTGTGTGTGTGTGTGTGTGTGTGAGTGTGCATATATCTAAGAATTAAAGAGATAGGGAAAACTCCAAAAATGGGCATAATTAATTCAAAAAATAAAATCCTGCTTTAAGCAAAGAACAGGATGGGTTAGATGCAAGATTGAGTCTTACTTATGAGACGTCAACCTCTTAGAGAGATGACAGCCCCCCACCTACCACTAACAACACCGCTACAGCCCAGAAACCTCCTTTTTCTCAGCATTGTCTAGCAGTAATCTGTTCAGTCTGATTTAGTGAAAATCTGTCATTTCTATAAGATGAAAACCGATTTCTTTTTCTAAATAATTTCTTTCTTTCTTTCTTTCTTT
>JAOVVA010000019.1:10392892-10417263 GCA_028565275.1 Leiocassis micropogon
GGCTGAATAATTACGCACACCCCACTTTTCAGTTATTTATTTGTAAAAAATGTTTGGAATCATGTATGATTTTCGTTTCACTTCTCACGTGTACACCACTTTGTATTGGTCTTTCACGTGGAATTCCAATAAAATTGATTCATGTTTGTGGCTGGAATGTGACAAAATGTGGAAAAGTTCAAGGGGGCCGAATACTTTTGCAAGCCACTGTAGCTCCTTCAGTTCACTTAATGCCAGCCATCATGTGGATCCACCAGTTAGCTTGGACAGTCCAGCCCTTCTGCTCACATAAAGCAATCTGCTGCAGAAAGTGCTGTCGTGCCTCTTCCTCATTTTGTCCTTGCTGTAGTGCATTACGAAGGTAGCGCATGTCCTGTGCTGTGTTGAGCTCTGGGATTCCTGTCAGCAGCATGAGGGAGAAGAGGGTGATCAGCAGGTGTGACTGAGCACGCAGAGACATGTAGGCCTGTATACAAGTGTCCTGTGTGATAAAGAGAGAAGAGAACAATGGCTTATTGTTCCTCATTTTTTGTTTATCAGATGTGAACAGGTCTTACAGTCATTTGTAAAAAAGTAAGTGCCCACTCTTTTAATTCATGCTTTTTTTGTGTAAAAACATAATAAAGAAATCATCTGATTGCAGTCTCAGTATTAGGCATATACTGTACAACCTTAGAGAAACAATAATATTTAACTTTTTACATGCCAGCAATATTACTTTTGCCTCCACTGCTTCCACATGATTCAAGAGAGTAAGTTGCAGCAAGTTGCTGCTAATCATCAGTCATTGATAAATTGATAAGCAGGTGTGCAGACCTCCATAAAACCAGTGTTTTGCCAGTTTGCTGCTTTGTAGCATTTAGGTATGCGTTAGCACAATGCCAAAAGAAAAATGCATAAACAATGGTGTTAGAGAAGCAATGGTTATAAACCCTTTTCCAAATAAATTGGAGTTCATGATTCCACAGTGACAACGATTTTTGTAGAAGGCATTCAAGACAGTCTTCCCATGAGTGCACGTCCAAGCACATTCACTCTAAAGGCCACAATTAGACAGCACAATTAGAAGAAGACTGAACAAGTACAGTTTGACTGGAAGGGTTGCTAGGAGAAATCTCTTCTCCATACAAATAACATGAAGTTTGCAAACCTGCATTTAAAAAAACCACAAGCCTTCTGAAACAATGTCCTATGGACAGATGAGACCAAAGAGGAGTTGTTTGACCCTAATTCCCATAGTAATTTTTGGTGAAAACCAAACAGCATTCAGCAGAAACACCTCTTACCCACTGTCAAGCACTGTGCTGAAGGGGTGATGATTTGCACCTTGCAGACATTGAGTCGACCATGAACTCCTCTGTATACCAGAAAATTCAAGAGGCAAATGTGAGTGTCTGACAGCTAAAACTTAAGTTTGGTCATGCAACAGGATAATTATCTGAAGCACACCAATAAATGTATATCAGAATGATTGAAAAGAATAAATGGATAAAAGAATCAAGGTTTTGTAATTCCCTTGTCCAATCCAGACCTCAACCCAATTGAATCATGGAGTATTGCCTTTATTTTTTTTTGGCTTCATTTTTGTTAAATAAATAATGGAACTGTAAAAAAGAGTTATATTGTAACTTATATGTTGTTTCTCTGAGGTTGCATTTGTAAATGACTGAATTAAGTAGATTGGACTGTTGACTATTTGCATTGGCATAATACTGTATTTGTCTGTTCTTTAAAGCTGTTACTAAGACAAGTAATATGTCAGATCAGATTGTAAGTTATTGTGCATACATATATGGTTCTCACCTCCTAAAGCCTTAGCGGCACTTTGCTCGCATGCTTGATGAGGGACTATTATCAATTGTACAACAGCAAAATAGGCTTCATTCTCATCATTAAAGAACAGGAATGTAAAGCTATAGTGGAAACAGGTTTATCTGAACAGAACAGTTGAAGACTGAAAAAGGCCATGCAATGTATATTCATTTGTCAACTGTTTTAATAAACATCTGAAAACACTGTGATCTTCTGCTTTTTATATGCACTTCACTGGATCGTTTTTTAAGTGATGTACATGTTTAATGCTTGGCTACCAGAGACGTATATTGAGATTCCAGAGCTCTAAATTACTGTTTGATTCACTGTGTAGCATCAGTGTGCTCGCTATGTGTCATATGCACTCATTTCACACTCAAAATGATATTACATTGGTGGATAAACCGTATTGTACAAACCTTAAATCGCTGGAAATAGAGGCTTGATTGTTTATTCACTCTACCCATAACATACAGAAAGTCTGGAGTGAGGACAAAGGGGACCCTCTCTCTGCTCACACCCAAGAAGCTCTTGGTGTTGCCCAGGATGTGGCCAAAATCAATGTGGAACAGATTCCCTTTTGAATGACAACAGAACTCAGATCAATAACTGAAATGATATTATTTTGAGGTGCATGAGTATGTATATGTATGTATGTGTATGTATATGGTTCTTTATATGTTCTTTGCCTTACCTTGGTTTGTTATCATTATATTGTCATTGTGACGGTCACCAATGCCCAACACGTATGTGGCCACACAGTAACCAGCACATGATGTGACAAATTTCTCCATTGCTTGATAGTGCTGGAGAAAAACAGGAAAAACATATTTTGGAAATTATCAATATTTTATTGGAATTCAATAATAAATTAAAATGCTCAGCTTGAGGAAAGGCACTATACCTTCTCCTGAAGAGAACACATTCCCTTGATCCACTCAAATAGAGCATTATTTTTGAAGGCTCCTGTTGTCCCACCTTGAATCCTTTGAATAGATGCAATGGTAACAGCATCTCTTACAATCTCAATCATACCTACATGAGAAAAAAAAAGTAAAAACAAAAACAAAACATAGTTCTACACATGGTTTAACTTGATATTTTGATTTGACCAATGAAGATGACCAGAGGTATGCATCAGGACTGGGGTGCCATGGTATGAAAGAAAGGTGTTGTCTTGGCCAAAGGTTTTAACTTTTATGGCTATGGTATGGTCAAATATGGTGCTTAGCAAATCCTCAGACACACCTTAAGTTCTATAATCTAAGCACAACCTTACAACCATCATCTTAGGTTCACCTCAGGCCATGCGCAATTCAGGTTCACATTTGAATTTGACAGATACAGATATGAATACTTGGAGTGCTAAACAGGTACAGACATAGCAGCAGTGATAGCAGCAGTGAATTACAGCTCTTATATACCTATTTGATATCCAGTTGAGATACAGCCGTAGGGCATCAGGTTGAGGTCCAAGCAGTTTTCCTGCCAAATTGAGTCCATCACCATTAGTGTCTATAAAACAATATGAAACCATGAATGTCCGATACATTTGTCATTTTTATAAAACACAGAATGAATTAGTTTAGTTTTAATTAGCACCTGACAGACACATGGCATATATATATTTTTTCTACAGTTCTGTGTAGGAATTATAAAATCCACCTGAATGATGAGCATGTCCTGTCTGAGGTCATCCCCTTGCTTGAAGATGATACCCACTGGACAACCAGCTGATGCTTCTGACTCCACATGGGAGAACTCAAGCCAGAGTGGTTTTTTTTTGGAAGCCATTACTTTACATTCCTTCAACTGTAATATTTGTTAACACTTAAAATGTCAAAAGACCCAAGACATAAATTAAATAAATCAGAAAAACGTTGAAATTATACCTTGCATTAAAAAAAAAACAAAAATCTGTATGAAACTCACAATAATGGATCCTGCTCTGACCCTTGGATCAAAAGGCACCTGGAATTCAGGAGGGAAATTATACTCCTGCAGTATTTCTTGAAGTTTCTGAGCAGCTGACACAGAGAGACAACAGTTCAAAAAACAATTCCATTCTTTTTATTAGGACTTTTTTAAGGAATTGTGTGCTTATTACCTAATGAAGAAAGCGTGCTTTTTTCTGGATACAGTGATTTCATCCTGTTAGTCACTTCATGCAGAATTTTGACAACTTGAACCTGACGCTGGAAGCTTGTTAGCATAGCCTCACCACACCCAAGGAGGTAGGCTTCCAATATGACTGCCATACGCTGGCGGAAAAATGGGCAGCCTGCCACCTCACTCCGCAAGTACCAAAAGAAGAAGTGTCCCACTCGTTTGCTCTGTGTTAACAATTTTGAGCATTAAATAATTTTGAGCATGCCATAATACACACTAATCAGCCACTTTGTCAGGAAAACCTGTACCTCTTTGTGCAATTTTCCGTTTAGCTAATCACAATACATACAAGTTTTTGTGTTTCAGAATCTGCTGATCTCCTGGAATTTTCATGCACAACTACCTCTATAATTTAAATAAAACGGTACAGGGGAAAACAAGTACAACCTAACTGTCTAATTGGCAATACCTCTGCCAACAAGTTTGATCCTTGTACCAATTTGACAGGAAAAAATGTTAACACCTATTTCATTTGAACTTTGTGTGCCCATAAAACTGTTTGACTACATAAAAAATATTTTCACACTGATAATTCTTATCACTTGTTCTTCGTTTTCCTCGAAATAATGAATGCACCTGAATTTGGAGAGATGATTGGATGAACTGTCAGACAGATCAGAGGATGGATAGACAGATCAATGGCAATAATTGCAGAATGTATTGAAGAAAATAAAAAGTCGATTCCGAAAATCTAATCTGTTCATTTGATGGTTCTTGTAAAGAATTCTCATGGGCATAAAAGGTCAGCAGGCTTCCGGCTTGTCAAGGAGAAATGTCAGGGTGGAATGGCCCGATTGGTTAAAACTAACAGAAAGAATAGGTAAGTGAAATAACTACTCTTTATTGCCATGGTGAGCAGAAACGCACCTCAAATGTACAACATGGGTTTGACGACTGTCTGCTCAGAACAGTAATTTAAGGATGATATTTTTCCATTGTTTCTTAAAAGCAGTTTTAAAAATGGACATTGTCACAAAGTGGACACAGGCTTATCAAATTAGGCCACTTAAAGATTGAAAAAGCATCATCTGGTCGAATCAATCTCAATTTGAGGAGCAACACTTAAATTACTTTAGGTGCCATAATTTGCCATCAACAGCATGAATTCAAGGGCTCAACATGCCTAATTATTTATGAATCTAAATACAGCTGACCAGATGCTTCCTATTATGGCCCCCTTTTTGTCATGAATCTCGACCTGGCTCTGTGATCATTTACTGGCCCCTAAATCACTAGATCTGAATCCAATAGAATACCTTTGGCATGTAGTAGAATGGAAGATTCATAGCTTGGAAAACTGACAAATTTGAAGCAATTATCTGATGCAATCATATCAACTGGAATGTCTTCAACACTAAGGTTAGAAATGTCTAGGCTGCTCTGAGAGCAAAGGGAGATTTTACCCAGTATTAGCAGGATCTTCCTGATAAAAATGGCCAGTTAGTTTGATCATCATAAGATTTGTAGTTATCTTTTTTTTTTTTTTTGTAAACAGTTTAGTTTTTTTACACAACAAGCCCAAGCAGCTGACTTACCCTGAGTGCTCTTTGAATTAGGAATCTTGCCAGATAGCTGTCATGGTATGGTTCCACCTTGAGGGTCTAAGAAGAAGATAATGTGGCATGACATATTGTTGTATTGTACAATCGTGAGAAAATAAGAACTCAGAATATGTGATATGTAGGATATAATGCAGACAGTAATAAGCATTTGTAAACCAGACACAGGCTAGATTCAGTCTGTTTTAGTTAACAATTAAAAAGGTGTTCTTATTTGAATAAAAATACTAGTGCTGTTCTGTTAAGATTTTAAGCCAGTTCTGATGCTGTTATTCAGTGTAATCCTGTTAAAGGTTTTTTTAATTTTCCCAAATATTTATACTTCAATCAATTATATTGTAATCAGTTTCCAATGATTTTGAAAGTGACTTGGAAACTCATCAGGTGGGCTTACAGAATTTACATGCCTTCTTACCTGTACTAGCTGCAGTAGGTATCTTAGTACCTCCTCATTGGACATCATCTCCAATCTTTGGACGGCCAACCTTCGAACCTTTTCATCAGTGTAATCAACACTAAGGAGCTCCAAAGCAACAGAAAGTTCCAAGTCCTCTGGCTCCCAGTGAGTCAGAAGCCAATGAACATCCTGGACAGCACTGGGCTTCAACCAATCTACCATGCGGAGGAACTGAGGAAGGTTTGAAGCATAACGAACACTCTCTTCCCTGAACCTTTTTAGGGAGTGTTTGTCTAGTGAGTTTGCTTGTAATGTTGCATGACCTGGTGAGGTTTGGCTGGATCCAGTCACATGAAGAGGTGAGCTTGTATTGCTTGAAGCAGATATTACAGCAGAAGGTGTGATGTTGGCTGACCCCCTGCTATGGGGTAGCACAACGGAGAAACTGTAGCGATCCAGTAGAAAAGTGATTGCCATGGATTTGGTCACATCAGGGTTGGTGGCGGTAGAGAGTTTATCTGCCTCATAGGTGAATGCTTCTTCTTCCTGTTCTGGAAAAGACCACATATGCAAGGTGTGGGACCCTTGGCTTAGGAGAGATCTGTGGTCAATTAACTGTAGGTTTACAAAATATAATACTTTTCCTTTTCCTTTCTGGTAATCTGGAACTTTGCATCCAGGGTAAGGGGACTTGAATTCTTTGGTGGGGGATGTGTCCATGCAACTGGCATTAATTGTGAAGCCTAGTTTAGCTCCACGAGGGATATCTTTCAAAGGGATTTCAAACTCCAGCCAAGTGTTCCACAGGACCTCTTCTGCAAATTCCATGAATGAGGAACAAACTGATGACACCACCTTACTACCATAAATAATTGAAGCCTCTACATAACTATATTGAGGGATTTTGCTTGGCAACTCTGGAATATCAAACCCAATGAGCTTCACACGAAAATTCCTCTCACAATCCCAAAGGGATATCAGCACAATTTCTTCCATTTCTTTTCCCTTGAATGAGATTTCTTCATGCAAACTAGAAAGACCCGTAAGACTGTCAACCAGTGGCCAGTATTCCTTTCTTACTGCATCATCTGAAAGCGAGGCTATGGCAACCACATTGAGGTGAAGCTCCTTCACATTTTTCAGGCAGTGTCGGACCCAGAGAAAGTCTGAAAGTTGAAAATCTCCGCACAGGAACTCCTCCCTGCCACAGACTTTAAGAATATAATTAGTTGACCATTTTAAAAAACACTGGTCTTTTGAAGGCATTGATTCCCACAGAATCATAAGAAGGTCACTAGGAGTATTTGACAAATCAGCTTTCACATGTACACTTTTATTATCATAATTTAGAATTACTGGTAGTTTGCGTTTGAGTTGATCTTGCTGGTCTTTCGGAATTGGTGCAGAAGTTGTCCAGGGCTCTGTGGCATAAGCCAGAGAATCTCTGTGTTTTAATTCTATCCTACGTGGTGTGGCAAACTTCCTGCGGGTAAAACTTAGTTCACTTAAACGATTTCCTGCTCCACAATCAAAATCATAGCCAATTAGTTCATTCAGGATCTTCTGGTATTCCATCCTCTCCTTTGGGTTATTCTGCTTTGCCAAAACAGTAATCAGGACTGTTTGGTATCCCTCACTGTTTTGAAACCAGGGAGCATCCAGTGTTTTCAGCACTTGACATTCGTCATAAATTTCATACTGTTCATCCCCCTTTGTATAGAGTAGACTATACTTTTCAGGATCAAGCAGACTGAAAGGATCTTGGAACTTCCTGGTCTCCTGTACACGCATGCAAAGAACCAGACGAAGCTGCTCTACAGTGCATTGGGCTGGAAGTTTCACTTCTACAGCTTCTTGTTCCCTAGCAATCTGAGGTCCCTCCCTGGTCGGTAACTCACACAAAAACACCAGGCTGTGCTCAGTGCAGTGCAGATTGTCAGATCCTGCTTTAAATGTAGATACTTTCTGCTGATATTTCTCAGATGTCATCGCCATACCTGCTGAAGTAATACCATATTATCATCTAATATGATAGATTTTATAGTATACATACATAATATGAGAAACATTTAAGTCAAACTACGACATTTGTGCAGATCGATATAAAAAAAGGTCATGAAAGTAAAAATGACCTTTATTTCCCCATATAATCCCTGCTACACTAATGCGCTTATCCCAGCGTTTTACTATTGCTTAGACACCATCAAGGTACAGTAGAAGGTTTTTTCAGTATTCCCAAGCCATGATCAGGCTGTCTACATCACGTCTGAAACACTGGCCTCCCAGGAACTCCATTGATTGCCAAAATGTGTGGAAATGGCTTGGAGTGAGGTCTGGACTGTATAGGGGATGTGACAATAACCACATAATAATCCAGCCATGTTTTTGTATTGTTCAAGGGGTGTTCATGAATCAGTGTGTGTGTACAGTTCCCATAGAAAGATACGTCTCTTCCGCAAGCTGGCGAGAAGTTATCCATTGTTTTATAATCAATATATCACTTGCTGACTTCAATCCACCTCAGTCAGGATCATCATTCCTATGTCCTTCTTTAACAACTTCTGCACAATGCAAATGTTTAACTGCTCTTAACAAGGCGTTGTATTTGAAGTCTTGTCTAAATTTCCTGTCAGTTTTACGCCTTTATTCACGAGAAATATAATCAAGTCCAAGTCCAATTCCTATGCTCCTATACTGTGTTTTGATTCCAATACTTCAATTAGCTTCTTTTAAAGCAATTCCTTTGTTGATTTGAATTTGTGCTTTGGGGCTTTTTGTGCTGGAGTGTAATTTTTTTTCTATCTATCTGCTGTCTTTCTATATACAGTTACTATCAACCTGCCATGTTTTTTTTTATTGCAATGACCAATCAATATATAGAATAATTATATATTTTAATACTGTTAAAGTAAAATGATTCCTAAAACCTTTTTTATATCACAATCCTACCTACTAGGCTGTCTACAAGGCTTTGATTAAAGCCTAACCCTATTTATTTATTTATCGAATGGGAGACAAAATGGTGTTACCTAAGATCAGGTGGCATTTCAGAAAAAGATCATCTGGTTTATTTTGTTTTTAACTATTTGCTCTAATGTATTTTTAAGCATTCTGAATGGCAGGTATTCATTTTATTTAGAATTCTGTATTTTTTGAGTGCAAAGTAATACATATTTTATTAAATAAAGTACTATAATTATCACCTATTATTTACAGCTATACAGTAGGTTAAAAGTAAATGACAAATAAAAATCCTTACCTGACATTTTGTCTGTCTGGCGTGTGTGAATATCAGTTCCCTTACAGTATGAGTTCAGTATAATGGGGATGTTTGCTGTGGGGTTTTTACTTCCTCATTCCCAACACCTGCAAAGAAGAAAAAATCTGCCATAATCTCCTTCCTCATACTGATTTCATATAAGGCCACTTTTATATAAAGGGTCTAAATAAAGGGAGGTTCCCAACATTATTATGCTTATTTTAAAAACTTTGTTGTATGCAGTGCAGTAAATTTGCCATTGGCCACTGTCTGCCACCCAAAGTAGAATGTACTGTATAATGCTCATGAAGTGCCCTCTAAATTATAGAAAAAATGAAGCAATTTTTTATCTCCACCTGGTTTACTTATAAACTTAAAGAAGCCAGCAATTTTTAATTTAAGAAACTTTTTGCAATATGTGTAATTATTTGTAAATGATGTCAGCTGTCAATAAAATATCTATATAAAAACATAAACACTCTCAATCACTCATTCATCATCTATACTGCTTTATCCTAAAGACAGAGAATGGGGTGCCAATCCATCATAGGACACAAACATACACACACACACACGCTCATTCATACACTATACATTTTGGGAACACCAATTAACCTAATCTGCATGTCCTAACCTGTAGATTTCATGTGTGTTTTAGATGAGACAGGAGTTTGTTGAATTGGTGTAACAAAGTGCTGAATTTTATTTGTTGAAGATGAATAGCCTGTTCACACATCCAAACAAATAATGCAGCCATAATCCTCCCATATCCAAGTCATATCCAATATCCAGTTTTTATGCCAGAAATTTTTCTACTCAAAAAGGCTGAGAGATAGTTAGTGTATATTCGATAGTAGAGATAATGAAGAAATTTGCATTATACACAACATCATGGTTGACCATGTGCTCTGACTACAACGTAAATTAAATCCACTGTACTGAACAGTAAGGGCTTTTTTTTCCTGTATGTAGAACTTAGGGACACCTATTAGGATGACCATTACCCCCGTTCATTTATCAAATTATCAAATTGTGTGGCAGCAGCAGAATGTATAATATCACATAGACATAGATCAAGAGCTTCAGGTAACATTTAATGTTTATCAGAATGGAGAAAATGTGAACTCTGTGACAACATGTTTAGAGAAACAGGAACAGCTGATGTTTAATGTGATTACATTGACATTTCTGCTTTATTAATGTATGAATGAATTTACAGTTGTTTTCTTTCACTTTAACATCTTCAAAGTGACTTTTCAATAATGATCGGAAAAAAAATTCAGATGATTGCAAGCAGTTGAATAAAAAGCTTACAATTGTTAAGGTTGTCAAGGCAAAGACAGGTAAGGACACAAGTGCAAGTAGACAGGGTTTTATTCACCTCAGAATACAATACATAGACATGGATCAAGGTCAGTGTGCAGGTAAGCGTCATGTGATCAACAAACAACATAAACTGGAAAAGGTAAGAGAGAGAAGTGGAAACCAGAAACCGGGTCAAATCATTGAACAAAAGGCTTGATAATGATTGGTATGGATAAGGCAGAGCACATATTTCAGGAAGTGATTGTGGCATAAAAGTCCTTATATTCTTTGAACGTGAACATGAGAGAATCTGAAATAGAATGCATTATAGCCCTTGATGGCCATTTTTGTAAGCATTAAAGATTTTAGAAATGGTTTGATGATTTTAGAGTTTGATGCTGGCAGCACTATTGCCTTGTACCTCCTGGGTTCAATTCTTGCCTCGGGGTGCATGCATGAAGTTTGCATGTTCTCCCCATGCTTGGTGGGTTTCTTCCGGTTTCCTCCCACAGTTCAAAGACATGCACATGAGCGTGTGAGCGTGTATGTGTGTGTGTGTGTGCCCTGCAATGGATTGGCACCCTGTCCAGGGTGTACTCCGTCTCGAGCCCTAAGCCTCCTGGGATAGGCTCCAGGCACCTGTGACCCTGAGTAAGTATGTGACTCAATCATACACACCACAAAGTTGGTGGAAAACATAAAAACTAATTAAAAAATCTCATTTTATTACTGCAATGAATTATTACTTTTAACAATTAGTTAATCCATTAATTATACTTTAAGTTTTAATTGTGTTTTTGTAGTGTTATAATCTGAATATTACTCAGTCCTATTTTGCACAAAAACCTATACTTCTCTGTATATATTCTCTACTTTTTCTCTTTTGCATAACTGCATGTTTCATAACATACATACGTTATACACGTATTTTTTTTCTTTACATTACATTTTCCCTATACTTTTACTGCGGATGACCACGATCTGAACATGCATACCGCCACCTACTGGGCTACTGTGGGAAAAATAGTGACATTAGAACATGTACTGAATTCGGCTTATCTTATGGGTTTACCACAGTAATTACTAAACATAAAATACTGGGACTATAAACACGTTTAATAAATACACCATACATATAAAGACGGGGTTTTTTTTCCAAATGTGTACGACTTGGCTACATGACCTGCACTTTTCTACACTAACTGTCAGCCATGTTTCGTTTTCCCTTCCCCCGTGTCTGTGCGCGGCTCAAACATGTTCGGAAATGTAGCTTTTTTTTACGTGTCTGTGCTAGAGTGATTTGTCAAGTTATACATATTGATTTAAAGTAATAAACATTTTAGAATCGTTTAAACACCACCTTAAAACACGTTTTGTCATATTTTTTAAGCTAAAAATGTGAGCTAAATACGTATTTGAGAAGCCCTGTGGTGCTTTATCACAGTGACTAATGGACTACAGGTGTGCTTGGGGTAATTAGGCCGCCATGTCTATAACGTTCCCAAGGAGGTTTAGCTTAAATGGAGAACCGACAGCGTGGTACTCGTGGTATGGGCGATAACATGGCTGAAAACGCTGCAGTTTTTGATGATGGATATGCTATTGGAAAGGCTGTGGACTGTGTTGAAGTGTCTCCAGGTTAGTCTTTTGACATAGAAGTGAAATAAAACTGTCCTATGAACACTTTTGACCAAAAGCAGAAATCTTCAGAACGTCATCTGGTGCTTTCTCTCTTTGTTAGAAAATGAAAATCCAGGAACGACAGGAGATTTGAGGCCAAAATTTCACTGGTCCTCCAAGCCCTCTCTCAACGTAGCCACTGTCTGCCCTTTGCCTCGAAGTGGGAACTCTGAGACAAGTACATCATCCAGCCTCGTTCACTAACATTTTTTCTTTTATGCTGTTATTAGTTTGAGAAATTTTTTTTTTCTATTGCATTTTTAGGTTCAGATTGCTTCCAGACGCCTACTCCAGTGTCATTTGCAAGAACAAGCCCAGATGTTTCCTCATCAGGAACTGGGTTAGAATTCATGTTTTTCCCTTTCTAACATAGTTAACTTTTTTTTTTTTTTTTGCAGGTTTAAGCTGCACATTTTCGACTGTTTGTGCACAGTTGTGTTTGCAGTTCATAAAATTGGTCTGAAACTGGTCAGCAGCTTCAGTTAATTTTCAGAATGGTCCCTAGAGTTTGCACAAAATGGCAACAAAAACAAAACTAAAACATCCTGTGGATGAGGTCTAAACTTGGTTCAATACACAGGCTCCTCCATGCTGGCCTTGTTCCACAATGTCTATCTTTCTGGATCTGCACAGGTGTCTTCATGCTGGAGTGGTTTGGATTAGGCCCCTTGGTTGTGTTGCAGGAAAATTGTAATGCTACAGGATGCAAAGATATTTTAGGTCCTGTGCTTTAAATGTTATGGTAGAAGTTTTGGGAAGACTTGCAGATGTGTGATCAGGTGTTTTGTATACTTTTTGCTATAGTAATGCATGTTAAAAAAAGAGAGAAACTTAACTTTGGGTAGACAAACAAAATGGGGGCATGTACTTTGCTTGGGTTCCCTGTTACCTACTTAACCATGAATGTACTAAATCACTGTAAATTCTAGATCTGATGTCTCTTTCCATCTGCTGTGATGTAGATAAGCAAACTTTGTGTTTAAAGGGAGAGAAAAACCCTTATTACTTTCTTTTGTGGGCTGAAGATCACAGCAGGTGTTCAGGGAGACTTTCACTCGGCTGTGTCCCTTCTCCTTTGATTTACGTGACTCCATGCAAAGAGTTGTCCGTGAACAAAAGCTGGAGGAGATGAGGCTGAGAAAGGAAGTTTGTCTGGCAGAGGTTGGTGGTGTTTTCCCGGTGTTTTGTAATTATTGTTGTTGGGTGGAATAATTTGACTTCTTGCTGTTTACAGCTCTTCCCTTTTAAAGCTAACCCAGTGAGGAAGTACAAACCACTGGTAGTGAAGCAGAGCACGCGTCCACTCACAATCCCCCGGTCACCCTTCTCCAGTGCTGACCGATGAAAATAAAAGAAATTTATTGAATATTTATTTTTATATAAATCTAACTTGCAGTGTTTGAATTGTAAAGATAAGATGTTTAAATAAATTTTTATGAATAAATTGTTTTTTTTTTGTTCTTTTTAACTTCACCATATTCAAGTGGGCTGATCTATTTGTAACTTTTCATAATTAATCGCAGATTATGTCCTGTTCAACGTCCTTATTCAGACTTTGGGGATGATTGGAATAATACTCAGGAAGTAGCCAGTGCTCAAGTTGGGGGTAAATAGTTTACTGTTTAGGTCTGATACATGTGTAGTTAGTGTTTTGTCATGTGAAGTGCTTTGTATGTAAATGATAAGTTAATGGGGGTTGGATTCCCATATCTTCTGGGTAAGGGGCCTTAAGTTTCACACAGTAGTCTCGCATCTTCTCCATCGCCATGTACAAATGCATAGCTGTGACGTTAAGTATGTTGTGTAGAATTAGATGGTTGCAGTGGATGATCTAATGACGCGAGTAGCTTTGTTCATTTATGAACTAAATTTGGAAGCTAAAAATGTGCAAGTGCCTATTGGCTGGAGGGGGAAAACAAAAGTTGCACACTATGATTTTTGTACCACTTCCTTTAGATTTTTAGGGCATGTATGGTTTCCAATGAGTGTATAAAAATGAGTGCTTGTGGTTCCAAAATCATTCATTTGCTGTTTGAGTCCTGGGATAAGTCTGTGCCGTTATTGAAGTAAAATCCTTTAACGGGATAAATAGTTACTCTGTTCATTCAGGTCATCTGCTGATCCCGTTGCATAACATTGCTAAGCCTAGACCTGACCAACTGTGAAGCAACCACAGATCATAACTGTAGCTAGAGGCTAGTACAGTGAATAAGAACATTTTTCTATGGAATATGGTAAACATGTCTCAAACTACATAACCTTTTTATGGCTCCATTTTGTGAGTTCTTGTTTGCAAAGATGATCACTCACTATCCTTCCAAGTTTTAATAATGTATTGGCTAATTCTTAACCCAATTCTTCTAGAAGAGATTTGCTCTTCTTAAACGTGCCCTTTTTTGCCATGCAGTGTATATCGTCACCTAAGGTGGAGAAAGATGACTTTAGAGAGTATTTAAGATTTGATCGTTTTGAACAAAAATGAGTAAAACTAGCTTATTTTCTTTTTGCTACTGTGAGAGTCCTAGTCTAAATAATGCGTAAATGCAATAAACTTTGTTGGCCTTTAACTTGTGACGGCAGTGTTGGAGATGCTGAAAGTTTGCTATAAAATGTGCACCTAAATATTCAATTTGAATTTAAAATGTATTAATTTATGAGAATATCTTGCTTGAAACATGCCAAATATATTGTCAGTTATCATTACTTGAAGCCTGTGTTCAGGTAGTATTAATCCGTCTTGACCAATTCTTGCTATACTGTTGATTTCAAGGGCACATGGTGAAAGGGTTTAAGAAGGGGATGAGGTGGTGGGTCTCGGCTCCACTTCCCTTATTTAGTTTTAAACATGTCTCAAGTTGGTTTCCAGGCTACAGCTGCTCCTCTCAAGAATGTCCAAGAATAGAGTGTGGAAAAAAAGGTGGAGTGCCGGGAGAGATCAAGTGAGAGTGAGTTAGTGAGTGAGTGACTGTCCTCCACCTGGTGCTGTCAGTCACCTGAGCTTAAACCTCTGAAATGGCTGGAGTTACACATCTACTCAAGGAGACGAGATGGCTGTTAACTGAGCTGTCAAATCATTATAACCAATGTGTGTGTGAGCTTTCCTCTCCCATGTATTTGACTCCATTCAATACAGAACTGTTGTACAACGACGTTAAGTGACAGCCAGCTGAATATCAACAAAACACATTTTACTTTTTCAGAATTCAATGCAATACAATTTTCATGTTAAAATTAGAGCTTACAAGTTTTTTTGTTATTTATTTGTAACTTCTGTGTGCTTAAAATGAAATCATGCTCTAGTAAACACAAAGAATGTGGCTATTTGATGTTTTTTTTTAATTATTCTAGCTTACTACCATCTGGACAACTTGAACAGGTGCAACATCTATAGGGAGATATGAGCTTCCAAAAAAAGAAAAGACTGTAGCTTTTCAAATAAAACAATTTAGATATTAACAATTTATAGTACTCTTAAGGCTTAACTGTCAGTAATCTGCCACTGTGACAGAAACCATAAACAAGGGCTACTAGGTAGGTAATAAATATATGTTGGATAGCAAGGTGGAATGTTTCTCTCTCTCTCTCTCTCTATATATATATATATATAAAAACGTTTACTTGAGATCGAGAGAAAGCACATGTACATAACTATTCACAGCCTTTGCCATGAAGCTCAAAATTGAGCTCAGGCGCATCCTGTTTCCCCTGATCATACTTGAGATGTTTCTGCAGCTTAATTGGAGTCCACCTGTGGTAAATTCAGTTGATTGGACATAATTTGGAAAGGCACACAACTGTCTATATAAGGTCCCACAGTTGACAGTTTGTCAGAGCACAAACCAAACATGAAGTCAAAAGAAAAATTTCTGCTACTTTGAAGGTCTCATCTAAACTGAGCGATCGGGGGAGAAGGGCCTTAGTCAGGGAGGTGACCAAGAACCCGATGGAGCTCCAGAGGTCCTCTGTGGAAAGAAACCTTCCAGAAGGACAACCATCTCAGCAATCCACCAATCAGGCCTGTATGGTAGAGTGGCCAGACGGAAGCCACTCCTTAGTAAAAGGCACCTGAAGGACTCCCAGACCATGAGAAACAAAATTCTCAGGTCTGATGAGACTCTCTGGCCACTCTACCATTTAGGCCTGATATAATAATAATAATAATAATAATAATAGATTTTATTTGTGGGCGCCTTTCATGACACTCAAGGACACCTTACAAAACAATCAAAAAAAAATAATAAAGTAAATTATTTTTAAATAGATAGATAAATAAAAATAATTAAATTAATTTAAAAAAATATAATAATAAGTCCTTTAAATCTACATACAAAGCAGTGTTAAAAGTATGTCTGCCTGAAGAGATGTGTTTTTAAATATATAACTATAACCTGTATTCAGGGTCACGGGGGGCCTGGGGCCTATCCCAGGAGACTTAGGGCATAAGGCAAGGTACACTCTGGACAGGATGTCAATCATTTGCGGGGCACACACACGTACACACAATCACACACCACAGGCAATTTGGGAATGCCAGTTAGCCTAATCTGCAGGTCTTTGGGTTGAATGGGGGAGAATCGAACCCGGACCCTGCAGGTGCAAGGCGACAGTGCTAACCACTACACCACCTGACTATTCTATAGATGTAGACAATTCAATAATTTGCTGTATACTCATCAAACACTGTTAGCTTAGGCATAGCTGTAAGAGTTAGCTCATATTTATCACACACTCCTGGCAGCAACATCCTCACACCCCGCATTCATAGCAAGTGATTACGAACTCATTACACTTAATTATTTTTGGGACGCCATGCTAGTCCAGGACAGAGATGTGTTCACTCCATATCATCTGAATTGATTGTTTCCTATTACTTTGACGTTAGCGTTTTATAATCATCATGCTCATGGGTTTAGATATGAGCAAAGCAAAGGAAATTCTAGCTAATCCTAGCTACATTCTATCCAGTTGATATAGATTACCAGTGATGTAGAGTAGGAGATGAGTGGCAACAACGAATAATTTTGGCTTAAACTATTTATATAATTTTGTAATTATATATTGCAATATGCAATTTTTGTTTCATATTATTCCTTACAGTCATGTGGATGTGCATGTGTGTTTGTACTGAATGTACTACATGTAATATGTTGTTAGAATCATTGCATGCTGCTTATTATACTATTGTGACTTTGGTCACAACCCTTTGTTGCACTTCAAAGTCTTACTACAGAAGCTCTGACTGCAGTTTTATAGACACGCCTCCGTACACAGAACTGAATGGCAGATAAGGTGAAGAAACATATCATGAGTAAAGCCACAAAGCTTACCCGTCTACTGTTTCACCGGATAAACGCATGTGTATGTGTGCTGGTCTGTGTGTAATGACAACTATCCATCTGCTGTTGGAAGAATCTCTGTTTATCCACTGCTAAAATAACCTCTCAGTGATATTGCCCCCCACCCCCCACCCCGCCTTCAGTTCTTTTTCTTGATAAATAGCATTGGGGCATTATCTAAATATGGGTCAATAGAATTTTCTCAGGGGACGTAAAGTATTGGAAGTAGAATGCAATGACATGGGTGGTGCTTTTGATTAAAGCAGGGCACACACTGGCCAATAAGTGCCCAGTCTAAAGCTTCTAGCCCAATCGTAAACCCTCTGGAAAACAGGTAGACATAGCAAGGGGGTACTTATTAGGGCAGTGTACAGCTCCTTGGTTGGACACTTGTGGAAAAACAAAGACCCTATTCTTCCTGTTGTTCTTCACACAACATCACTGTTGTCCACAGGCCCTCAACATGGTAAGAGCACTACAGCTTAGCGATGTGGAGTTCATACAAACGGAGAAGAACATTCCAAAGAGCTTTTATTGTAACTATTGTGTTTTTAGGTTGTTTTGAAGATGCTGCATCTGAAAAACAGGACAGATAAACCTGAGCATGGCTCGCTGCTTTTAAGGTCCGAGTAGTTGTACAACTGATTTCTCATCAGTGGTGTGCTATTCGTGTTATGTTATTGGTTTTAGAGTATCGTTATTGTCATTATCATGATGGATGAATGTAAGTTGTATATAAACAAGCAGCGAACAAACTTTCCTGGTGTTATTCTGACATCTGAGCTCTTGTCCTCCTCCTGATGCAAGGATGCTGTTTTTCATGTGTGAGACATAAAGGGAATGTTTGCATGAAGAGGAAACAACAAAATTTATCGTTAGTTCAAAACTCTTTTTTTTTCGTCTCATCTTAATTATTAGAACACACAAAAATCCAATGCATAATGCAAAATGAGTGATGAAAATAATCGGCCAGATCTATAAGAGTTGTAAAAGATTTCTTTTCGTTTGTCAATGTGGTGTGGTTACATTTGTGCAAACTCAAGATGCATGTAAGTCTGGGTGTGAGAGAACAAGTGGGAGTCTAAGTGTGTGTGTGTGTGTGTGTGAGAGAGAGAGAGAAAGAGAGCACAAATGCATTTTGGCACTTGTGCTGTGATAAATTGTTGAGATGATAGACAAGAGGACATGTGAGGAGAAGGAGCATTATCTTAATTCCAGTCTTCTTCTGGAACACTCCTCGGCTGCTGAGGGAATTAATTAGAGCTATATTAGTGCACTGAATACACAGTTGTGGAACGTACTCAAGTGTTAACATCTCTGGCTTTTTGGATGCCAGGTGTGTTTGAAGTTTTATTTATCCGATTGCACTTGGTTAAGGTTAAGCAGGACAAAATCATTGCACCTTCCCCACCAAAGAGAACAAATACAGCTGCATTTCTGTGCTGTAAACATTAACAAGGTACTAGATGTCTAGTTTCAGCATCGATGTTCAAATGCATTTGATATGATGGGATTTCTAGCAGCCATCATTTTGGGAATGTTAGTGTAAAATATATCCTGCAATATCATTCATATTAGAACTTAACCCCGATTGTTTCATATTTGCATTGATTTGATTTAGGTTTTGCAGCTTATTACAAAAATTAAGTAGGACTTAGACAGGAACACAATCCACCATAGAGTTCTTGATGCATTTGCAGTATGAACTAAACCTATACCTTAAATCAGATTATTGGTCATCAAATACAGGATTCAAATATATTTTACTTAAGTGTGTGTTCTGCCCTGTGGCTTATACTGGTGAAAAAAAAAAAAAAAAGTTTTGGGTTTTTTTTTTTTAATGCAAACCTCAATTCAGAATTTAACAGTATGTGAATTTAATGATAAGAAATATAATTTTCACAAAGGATGTTTTCTCCTTCATCTATTTAAACTTTAATAAGACTTTAAGAATCTTTTATAAAATTGCATTATAATTTAATAATAGTTTGTCATTCTGTCTTTCTCTTCTCCTCTTCAAATACTCCCATATTATTTTATTCTTCACCATTTTTGTAGCCGACTGAAGCCCAGACCGATGCTCGCTCCTTCTTGAGCGAGGAGATGATTGCTGGTGAGTCTCCTCTGTTGTACAAAATGGGATCTCAAATTATTGTCACATTTTATTGCATGATTAATAAAATGTCATGCTTTTTGTTCTTTTCATTTGTTACTGTAGAATTTAAGGCTGCCTTCGATATGTTTGATACTGATGGAGGCGGTGACATCAGCACCAAAGAACTGGGAACTGTGATGAGGATGCTGGGTCAGAATCCTAGCAGAGAGGAGCTGGATGCCATCATTGAGGAGGTTGATGAAGATGGTAGGGTTTCAGCTGAATAATCAGATATCAGCTATGGATTTTAAAACAATGTTGAAAAGAAAAATCTATTCGGATGCAATCTATGCATTGTTTCTCATCTGATGAACTGTGTTGTCTCAGGCAGTGGCACCATTGACTTCGAGGAGTTCTTGGTGATGATGGTGCAACAGATGAAGGAAGATCAGGCAGGCAAGAGCGAGGAGGAGCTGTCTGAATGCTTCCGTGTCTTTGACAAGTATGGAAACTAATCTTACAGGGATAGTAATCGTTTAACAAGGGGTTTTACTTAAATGTGTATATTATAGCTCTGCCTCAGAGAAAGGAATTGCAAAGGCTCTCATTGGATTTTTGCCCCCCGAACTCGGTGATAATTCTAAGAACAACTCATAAAATATTAAGATAAGGGCATTTATATAATGACTACATTTGTTCATGTTCAAGTGATGTTTCAAACATAGTACACAGTGTATATGAGGATAAAGTGTCAAAGGACATTATAATAAATAATAAATGTGAGTGTTATGTTTTAAAGGTTCACCTCTGTTACAAAATCTGTTATGCATCTATATGTTCAGAATAGATGATTTTCAGAAATGGACTGCGACCTTATTCAAAAACACTAAGGATGAATGCTTTCTGTGGGGTTTCACTGCTACTCTTTTTGTTATGTTTTTTAATATATAACAGGAACGGAGATGGTTTCATTGACCGTGAGGAGTTCACTGACATTTTACGTTCCACTGGGGAGCCAATTACAGAGGAGGAGATAGAAGAGCTCATGACAGATGGAGACACAAACAAAGATGGCAAAATTGACTTTGATGGTAAAATGAACACCAGTCATTCAATTCCAACTATTCTTAGTTCCTTTTTATTGCTTATTAAATTATAATAGATACAAATAATATTTGCATTCTCATATTTTAACAGAAGAACTCATGTCTGTATGCACCCATACCAATACACATACACATGCACACACACTACATAAGTAGTCTAAAACAACATTATATTGAAGATCAATGAATCTTGAAATTATGTGCCATAATATTCACAGCAAAAGAGGTGTGTTACTTAATAAACCTTTGAAATTCAACCTTAAACCTTAAAAAATTAATTTTCTTTTTTGGATTTTTTTTTTCTCTTCCAGAATTTTTGAAAATGATGGAGAACGTTCAGTAAAGATTCCACATTCCACGGCCTCCAGTCATACCACACCAAACTTCATGAATCAACCTGGTAGACACATGGAAAAGTCATGAAAAACGTTTGTCTCAAGGACAATGTGAAATGGATGGGAAGACTGAATTGTAACATCCTTCTGGAACTTTCTCTTTGGGACAGTGGAAATGGCTATAAATAACTATCAAGCCCTTTTAAGAGGATTTCACATAGACACACACACACCCCACCCCATTGCCCCTATGCTCCAGCTTCTTCATGACATATGATCTACCACTCCTTGAAAACTTGACGCTCCTTTTGCCCTACTTGCCCATTCTGTAGTGTTCCTAAATAAACCAGACTCAGTCTGCCTTTATGTCTTGGTGTCATGCTAAATGAACCGTCCCACCATCTATTGGTTTCAGTACAAATTCGGTCTTTTCAAAGATTCGCTTTTAGATTTTAGATTCTCAGTTTGAATAGCATTAGCAGATATTAATGTTAACAATTACTATGAAGAAGATGAAGATAATCAGCAATGTTCTGTTCTAATTGAACCTTTACAGTCCACAATAATCAAAGCTTCAAGGTAATCAGGAGTCTGACATCATGCTGTTCAGTGTGGTTCCATGTTGTCCTTCCCCAGTGCTTCATTTCTTCTTCCACTATAACCATTAACAGCATGGTCCTTGTCGTTAGGGTTCTAAAGACAATACTTAAATTTTGCCTCCTGTACTTACCTCCAGAAGTAAGGGATTTTCATGGATCTTCAATCAGCCATGCATGTTACTTTGACATTTTAGTTGATCCCAAAAGACTAAAATGGGCAAAACACACACTAAGTTGTGTGTCGAGACAATTTTCATCCAAAATGGGAAAGGGGAGAGTAAAACCCCCAAATGTACTTCCCCTCTTCTTTGTGCTGCCTAGTTATATGATCCTTTGGCATCCGTTGTCTTCCCGCTTATGTGAATAGTGATTTAGGCATGATCTTCAGGAGCGTCTTCTCTGTGGCATGTTGCGATGCTTTACAACAAGTTGCCATTGCTCTTGTGGTGCACACCACCCTCAAATTCTCTTTTTAAAACATTGCACTTCTGATGCACAGTACATCATATTTACCTCCTCCCATTTCTCCCCCTATTAGATTCTGGCTGCATCTCACAACACATACACACGCAGGTCTGGTTACCCCTCCTTCTAATTCTTTAATAAACACTGCCCACTCAGGAAACACATGCCATACAAGGAGTGTGTTGTCTTAAGCTAGGTACCTGTGCTGTTTGTTTGGAAGGGGTGGGACATAGCTTGAGACATGCCACATGTCATTAATATCATTTACTATTCAGGGCTCTGCGAAGTTCTGCATGACAGCACTTTTGCACTGGGGGTTATTTCTGCTCATGACACACAGTTAATAATGCAATTAGCCTGTTATTAATATAGATTGCAATTATCGACCATGGCAACATGCTCTGTAAATATTGGAATTTGTAAAACTGCCAAATTGCAAATCGTGACTGTTTGGTAATCTTTACTAGTGAAATGTTTTTAGAGTGGTGCATTAAATCATGACTGACTGGCATAAAGCATGAAGTAAACCCAAATGCCCTTTCTGTTTTTAAAAGAATATTTCCAGCTTTTAATGCTCAGATCTAACTATTCTCGCAGTCCTTAAAAATAGACTTGGTCAATAAAAATAGATTAGTTTTTTTTTTGTGTGTGTGTGTGTGTGTGTGTGTGTGTGTGTGTAACTTCCACACTGTCTGTATGCCTGTCCCAGGATAGGCACTGGATCCACTGTGACACTAGCCAGAGGAAAACAGTTATGAATGGATAAATAAAAAAGTTACCATCGGAGAGCATAGTAGGCCTTCTCTGTGACTTGTGAACAAGGAAGCTATTACTGCATCTCCAAACTCTTATCACAACCATCTGACCTTTTTATTTTTCATTTGCTGCTTATTTAACACATCGCTTTCTCTCTTTGTCCAAAACATGTAAGGTTTTCATTTTATCCCCATTAAAAGTGGACCTTTCTTCCAGCCATGTAGACCCTATAATTCAGATTTAGATTTAGGTTCTTCAGAACCCTAAAAGTTCAACATTCTAATTCTGGCCATCCGTGGTGGGCGTGGCTTCGGAAACGCGTTCAACATCGTGTATCTGGATGGTTGTGGATGGCCGGTGGGCGTGGCTTCAGCCGACCTGTTTAAAGTGTGTCTCAACTCTCCATTGACGTCTAGTCTATCTGTTGAGGTGCACGCGGATTGACCACTCCTTTGGGCTTGATTGGTGGATAATAGTGGGGAAAACTAATCCACAACCATGGTAAGAGATCACAGGAATCAAGCATGAAACAAAAATAAATATGCTGCTAATGGCTTATAGCCAAAATGTAAACATAATATATTTTTTTAAATATGTGAATTATAGAGAAAAAGAATTAATTTTGTAAAAGGGGATTTGATTAAGGAAAATTTGACGTTGAATATAGGTTTATATTTACCTTTATACATATAGGATTCTTTTATGATTAAAGTTAGGCATGTTAAAAAAATTTAAGATATACTAGCCAGATGTTTTTTTTTTTCTTTCCAACGTGTAGTGCATATTGGAATTTGTGAAACTGCAAATTGTGACTTTTAAAATATATATTCGTGTTATAGCTCTGTTGTGGTCATAATAAAGTGGGATATATTTAAAAAGAAATCAAGCAGAATGGAAGACTGATGTCGAGATGCCACTTGATCCGGATTGCCTGGGCCAGCAAACTTGGTGTGTGAGAGGGTGACATGCTTAGGCGACACATTCCAGGAGTTCAGTTTCGGTCTTGCCATGTACAGGCACAAAGTTAGGAAGATCAAACCTGTTGATCCCTAAAATAGCAAGATGGTTTAACCAACTGCTTGGAAGAAGTTTTATAGCTGTTGAGTCAGCATAGTTCATTAAACATTAAAAACAAACAAACAAACAAAAATCATATTAAAGCATTGGTAAACACAAGTGAGAAATGATTTTAAACATAGAGAAGACAAATCTTGAAAATATTTTTTTATTCAAATGAATAATCTATGCAATGGTTATGTGATGATGCGCCATTGTGGAGTTTAAAAAGCCGTCTATTTGGTGCGTGTTTTAATAAAGTGTCGTGTTTTGTTTTCACGTCGCTTTTACTGCAATGAGCTGATTCTTGCACATACAGAAAAGGGATCGATTAATTAGAAAGATATAAAGAAATAATAATAATAATAATAATAATAACATTCTGTTATGGCGTTTTGTAGACTGACGCGCAACAGGAGGCCCGCTCCTACCTGAGCGAGGA
>JAOVVA010000019.1:10432660-10472184 GCA_028565275.1 Leiocassis micropogon
TGTTTAATAGTGTTCGACCTGAGCATGCAGGGGAATATCGGCAAGCGATAAAGTGAGTGCAAAGTGCAAAAAATTACTAAGTATAGACTCTTGTGCCTGACATTTTCTCTGCATGTGTGCTTCACAGCTACATTCATAGCACCTTGCGCTCATTTTATCTGCTAAAATTCATATGTTTAAGATACTACAAGGGGTGTTCAAGTGTTCAAAACACAGGTATAGTAAATACTACGTTTTTATTAATATATAATCCCCTGTTAAACTTATGTACTTATCCCAGCGTTTCACTGGTGCTTGGACACCATCAAGGTAGAAAGTTTTCTCAGTATGGTGGAGCTGGAATCAGACTGCCTGCATCATATCCAGACTGGTGTCCCAGGAACTCATTTAATTGCCCAAACATATGGAAATGGCTTGTAGTGAGGTTAGGACTGGATGGATGGATGTGGCAGTAACTCCCATCTGAGGTCCTGTAATGTGCAAGTGATGTTTGTAAATGATTGTGTGTCCAGTTCCCACAGACAGGCGTCTATTCTGTCTAAGTCGGTGACAATTTATCCGTCGATTTTCAAGGGTCATGCATTCCACTCGCTGAATGATCATGAGAAGAGCTGCAGTGGGCTCAGAGCCACTGGCATCGTCTTTCACGGACATACAATCTTCTTTAAAACGTTTCCACCATTCACATGATTTGCCGCAGCTAAGAGTCTCATTACCGTGCTTGCAGTGAAGTCTTCTGTAATTGTCAGTTTGTTTTACGCCTTCATTCACGAGAAATTTCATCAAATTTCAAGTCCCAGTGTGCCTTGAATTCCCCTTTGCATTTAAATGCTGTAAGATTTCTTGTATTGTAGGAAGATCCTTTTTTACCATTTTAAGTCTGCCTTTTTTTTGCTCCAATCATTAATAACCAAATGTGCTCAGATTGGTGGTGTTTTCTGTCAGCTAATCATTAGTGTGACATTGTACATTTGCTTATGTTACCTTCTATAACATTGCACTGATACAAGCATCTAGTACTTGTTTTTTGTTGAGTAAATGAACATACAGTATTATCAGCCAGATACACAATACTAATATCACTATTAATATATCCCTAATTGTGACGCAAACATTAGTCTTGTTAATATTTTCCACCGGATATTTTTGTTCCACTTTCAGATATATTACAAAGGTTTTCACTGATCTGGTCTTTCTTTTCCACTTAAGCAGGATTGCTTGTTTTTGTCTTTAGGTAATGGATCTACATTAAGATCACTACCAGGAAGAGAAAATCCAGACATGGAGCTCCCTCTTCTCATTTCAAGAGACGATTGCTCTGAAGCAGAAGATGAGGGATAAAATAAAATGAGGCTGTGAGAACTTCACACACACTCCACGCAGAAAAATCAGAAACCCACAGGCCGATCATGATTAGAGACCTGTTTAGCATGTGGTGTATTTCTGTACATCAGCAGTGATGGAGGAACAAAGATGTCTGTTACACGGGAAACACTGACGTTTAAACATTGCCTGCGATCAGGTCCGGGGCTGCATGGTTCATTCATATGAAGAATGTGTTCCCAATTCAATTTGCAGTGTTTTTTTTTCTTCTCTTCTTCATTAAAGGCTTTTCCCCTATAACTGGACCAAAACTATGCTTCACCATGCACCTTGACTAAGATATGAAATTAGAGTTATTTAAAACATCTCAATTGCTCAAGTTTTATGTTGAATGTTTAGAAATTAGAGAAACCGTATCAGATTGGAACACATGTGGCTATGCGATTTATTTATTTCTATCATGCAGCCTTAGCCAGGTTTCTCATTTGAAACTCAGGGCAGTTTTCATGTGGCCTTATATATTTTTGTTTACACAAGAATAATATATGAAAGGTTGATTTTTAGGTGATGTCATGATTTGTTAATTGCATTCAATTAAAGGATTTGGCTCATTTGTCATCATGCCTTAACCGCTCTGCTCTGGCTGCTTCTCACATTCTATTCTTTACACATCATGATGAGTTGATGGTTAAATTACTAACAGTTTTACATTCCTTTAAAAAGCACACCCATGTTTACAGAGTGGAATTTATTCACAAGCTACGAGAATTGACTAAACTTGGGTTTACCGGAGTCATCTCTGAATATAAGCCATTATTTGGAATTTGTGCAGTGAAAAGGAGGTCACTGGCATGATATTGAAATAAATTAAATTCAAAGGTTTCCTATGCTAGAAATTCATTTAATAAACTTTTTAGATTACTTTAAAATGATAATTTTAAGACTTGGGTCTCTGGGGTGATTATGCTTCATACTTTTCTCGGCTTTTTCTTGTAAATGTGAAAGCTAAGGGTTCTGATTGTGTGTTATTATTTATCCTAATTATTTTTTTAGCAGTACCTTTTAAATTGTCTACCCAAATATATGGAGGAAGGGATTTTGGGGCCCCAAAGATATGTTCACATAAGAGCCTACTGAGTTTACTCAGCAGGTGCCAGATGGCTGAAGTGAACTGTTTAAGCTTAAAATTCCAACAAATTAGATCCCTCCCTTCAGTGCTCCCTTTGACACCAATTACACAAACAACAAACCCAGACTGCAGCACCTCAATGCCTAGTGCAAGCAAAAGTTTAATGAATTGAAAGGCAAGTAAAAACTACCTCTTTGTCCTGATTAGCTTCCCTTCTGTTTATATCCTGGGGCAGGAAAGTTTTTCTACTGGACAGATTCCAGTGTGAAGGGAATTTTGCCAGATATTACAGAAGTGTTCTGACTTAATCTTAAAACTCCACACCTACAGATGTGATACCTTTTTGTCTTCTATTAAAAAAAGAGAGATTTATTTCAGCATTTAACTAAATCAGAAAGCAGGAGCCACTGTTGCATCACAGTGAGTAGCTGTATTGTGCCCTCCACTGGTTTATCAGTGAAATGCAAACAGATTGCATGGTAGGGAACCTTAAACATCAAACTGAAGGAGTTAAAGGTAAGTCCTAAATATATATCATGAGCAATGTGTTATTACAACTGATAGAATTAAAGAAATGTTAGCGTCATTTCCTGCTGAAAATGTTCACATTAAAGGAAAACTCCACCCTGAAAGATAGTAAATGTTTTTATTGGAATGTGTGTGAGGTCCTTGACATTTCTAATGGTAATTTTCTTGTCGGTGCAGTATTTTTGTTATCTCTGCAAAAAGTTTGCAAGTGTCATGGGAGGACATTGTTGGTGCTATTATCAAGAAACAATAAATCAGGCATAATGGAGAACAGTCAGATTTTCCTGTCAGCTCCATGGAGAAATCAAACAGAAATAGAAGACAGCAAACATTAGACTCTAAGTTCAGAATGCAGTGCAGCTATTGTGCTGAGTAATGGAAAATACTTTGCTTTGGCTTGTTAATGATCAATGACATGAAAAGCGTGAAGGTATGGAAAAGATTAGTGCTCTCGTTCATTCTCTATACTAATTGTACAGGATCACAGGACGCTTTCACAGGGTACTCTGGGCATGAGGTGGACTACACCCTGGATGGGGTACCAATTCATTAATGGCACTGAAGCACACACACTAACTCACATAAAATGGGCAATTTGAAAATGCCAGTTAGTCTACTCTGCATGTATTTGGACTGTTGAAGGAAACTGAAGTACCTGGAGGAAACTTACCAAGCATGAGGAGAACATGCAAACTCCCTGCACACAGACCATGCTGGGTGGACACAGATCAATATTAAAGTTAAAAGCTTTAAAATGTATATGTTTAAACAAAATGTACAGCTGGAGGTGAGAAAGCTGAACATATTAAAGGACTAAAGTGCTGCTGCATCACTCTCTATAGGGATAAAGCGATGCCTAAACCCACTGCACAATATATCAGTTAGCCAAATGGCATTGTGGGTAAGGTAAGGAGTATATATCCAAAATGAAAATAGATAAAATGTTGAAAAACATTATGATTATTTAATTAGGAAATAAATCTAGGATTTTGCTAAAGACTACTGTATAATGCATAGACTGGCCAGTAAAAAATAAGCTGCACATGCCAAGATTTTATTGACTGCCTTTAGCTTTGATGATGATGCAAAATGACTCCTCTTGCTCCCAGAACCACACTTTCCCAGTTCGAATCTATGTCATCAGGGAAGAAAAAAAGGTCATTGAAATAATACCCTGGTCATTCAATATGTTCAGGTTATCAACTGACTTCATTTTATTGCAACATAATTTTGCTGAGCCTAGACCTGACCAACTGAAGCAACTCCAGATCATAACACTTCCTTCAGAGGCTTGTACAATACGCACTATGCATGTTGGTGCATCACTTTATGTGCTTCCCTTCTTACCCTGACACAAAAATTGCTCTGGAATAGGATGAATCTTAACTCATCATTGTGTTATTTTGACATTTTTCCATTACTCTATTGTCCAATCTTTATGCTCTCTAACAAATGTAACAGTTTTTTCCTGATTCCTCTCACAAAAAATGGTTTTCTGATGGACACAGTTGTTTGGTCCCAATCCCATGAGCTCTTGTCATATTTTGCATGTACAATTGCTCTTAATTTCACTATTAAGCATAGTTGTGACTATTACTGTCAATTTTTTTTTACCATGTATCCTTACTAAGTGATCTCCCTTGTTGATTTTTTTTTTCTGACCACGTTTCTTCACCAAACTTTTGGTGAAAGTTCAGCACAGTCGTTAGAGGTTTTAGTGAAGTGTCAGATAGTTCTTAACCCAATTCATTTCAAATATCCTTAATTGATTGCAATACGTGCAGCAGGACAATAATTTAACCCTTATGAAGTGGTGATTTTTTTTTGATTGGCCGTTTTATATGACTACTTAGTTTTTGTTTTTTCCCCAACAAACTAAAATCCATAAATTTTTTCGTGTTGCAATTCAGGAAAAGAATAAAACAGTTATGTGTAATTATAATAATAATAATAATAATAAAATATCTATTAAAAATATTCAAAAAATATGCATTCAGTGCCCTGGTTCCATAGATAAGCACATTGACAGAGATGAGGGATGAAGAACCTGATCAGATGAGAGAATGCTCCAGATGAAGTTTGGCAGATTTGTTGACTCCCTCCTCCAGGCTCCTCCCACTGAGGGGGACTGTATTGTAAATTAATCAACTTTTGCTGCAGATAATGTACAAGAGTGGGGAATGGACAACCAGCAGGCTACCCCAGGTACTCTACACTACCTGTAAACTCCCAGCTAGTGTTAGGAGCAACATGTGAAGACTTGCTGTGTGACTGAACAAAACATCTCAAACTTTCTTAGTTCAAATAAAATATCTAAAAAAAATTCCAGCATTTTCCCTGTGAGTCATGTGGACATTATGCTCCAGAGTTTCCACGCCCAGGTTTGAGGAGAGGAAGGTGTTCAGGCGTCTCAGGTTTCGTGTTCAGTCGCAGCAGCAGCGCAGCAGGAGAGAGACAGAGAGAGTGTACGTGCGTGTGTAGGAGAGAGAGAGAGAGCGCGCGAGCGTGTGTAGAAGAGAGAGAGAGAGAGAGCGCGCGCGAGTGTGTGTGTAGAAGAGAGAGAGAGAGCGCGCGAGTGTGTGTAGAAGAGAGAGAGAGAGAGAGAGAGAGCGCGCGCGAGTGTGTCCGCGTGGGGAATGCGCACAGAGGAAAGCGGACAACGACGCGCTGCTGCTTCAGGTAAAACCGAATACAGATGATTTTGCTGGTTTTTATTGCTGAGAAAACTTTTTTGATTGTGTTAGAAATCTGTTTTGCCTCAGGGATGAAGAGTCTTCGCGGTTCAGCGTGATGTTCCACTGAATAAATCCCACCCCGGGTTTTATTCACTTGTCGGAAAGCTCTTACAGCAGGGCTGTGCCTTATGGGATCAGGATATATTATACATATGCAGAGAACTGCTGTGAAGTTCAACATTTCAATCTGAAGGATCAATTTTATATTTAAAAAAAAATTATGTATGACAGCAAGCATTTGCTGTTTTTTTTTTTTTTTTTTGTATTAAAAAACATTATAAATGCATGAGCAGCTTCAGGAACCATTTGTGCAGGTTTGTAAGGACTATAGCTGTAAGTTTTGCTGAGCATCACAGTCACAGCCCCTGTAGAGACTGATGCACCTTCTTTTTCTGCTCATTGCAAATCCCAGCAGTTTACCAGTCAAAAGTGTGGGTGCATTTTCAAATTCCATGGTCTTTCCTGATTTTTTATTTCTTTCTACATTATAAAACAATGCTGAATGCATCACAAATCTGCAATTGTCCTCTTTAAACATTGATATTGAGATGTCTGCTATTTATGCTCTGTAAAGCCTTTATATTGGCTCTGATCTGAGGTGATGTTAATTGGTGACGTTTGAGGCTGGTAACTCCTAAATGAACATACAGTATGTCTCCTCTGATGAGAATCAGTTTCATCGTGGTGCTTTACAATATTGCAAATGCACATGACAGTACTGTTCTTGCAAGAACTGTTCCAGAACAGCTGACCTTCCCTTCTTGTCTTAAAATAACAACAGACTGTTGTTGTTGCTGTTGTTACATAATTATATAGTTTGGAAATCTCCAGTATTTTTCTAGAATGTGGAAAAATAAATCCAAACATGTGGTGAAACTTTTGACAAACTTTTGACTGTGCATATGTATATATACTATATATGGAAAGTGGATAGTTCTCATGTCAGTTTCCTGGTTTACATTGTTTACAGTAATGTTTGGATATATGTTTAGTACTGACTCAAAAACTTACACGACACAAATTTTATAATAATAAAAAATATTCTGACGAGGACTTTGCACGATGCTCTATATTATGTTGCATTATATTTATTATTATTATTTTTTTATTCATCAGCTTTTCATGCCCTTGACCCAAGCCACTTATGCCGTATTAATATGTAGATTTAAGGTCCTTTGGTCCTCAAAGTACCAGAACTTTTCTTAATTGTATTAAAATTGCACTTTAAGTATAAATAATTTACCTAAATTAACTGTCAAGTCTGTTAGTCATTTACCTTTAACATTGATCACTCGATAATCATTTTAATATTGAGCCTCTGGCTTTTAAGAAGTATGTTTCCAAAACGTTAATGACTAAAAATAGCAAATATGGGTCAGAAACTGAAAGTAAATGTAGCTCTAATTGATAATTTATTTTTTATGTCTCTATTTTACGCTTCTCCTAACTTTACATGTAGAATGGATGTGGAAACATTAATAGTTTTTTACACTCAGCCTTTTATTTTCTATCATCTAGAGTTTAGCAGGCCTTGGACTAAAACGTTTCAGTTAAAAGGTTTAGAAAGACAGAGAATGAATGTGCACAGCTCTTTAACCACCACAGAGAACAGGTGTTTAGTTTACTTCCGTCTTCTCATTAACGTAATGGTTCTCCTAATAGATAGTGTTGTTCTGCTCTGTCCTGTGGTTTGCTTATGTGAATGCTGTGACTGTCCCACCATATTTTCTCTTCACCAGCCCGCCATTGTTTGGACTCTTATCGCATTGTCCCTACATGGGGGATAATATTTAGAAGTGTATTGGACTTTAAAAGATTTCATATGCCACAACTATCCTTATTCTTGCTAAAGAGAGTATTCACATATTTTACAAGACTTCTTTAGGTCTCATAGGTTTCTCATATGTTTTCAAATACATTTTTGGTTACCAATACTTGTTGCATGAAGATTAACAGTGACCTAAACAATAAAGGAAACATTTTTTGGTATTCAATTCAAGTCTGTTGTTGTGATTGATACCAAAATCTCTGATAATTAGTGATATACAAATGTAAACAGTACTATAGGACAGGGCTATAGTGTAAATTAATCTTAACTCTTAAAGTTGTCAGAACTCTACCTTTTTAATCTACGCAAGTGTGGTAAATGACTTTATAATCCTTGTTATCTTTTGCCTCCAGTTTCAAAATAGTAATCATGCTTTAATGTATTACAATGTCTCTTTGATCGTCCTGGTATAGCACCTGCTTTTTTAGTCACCTCATTGTACGTGTGTGTGTGTGTGTCTTTTTTTTTGCAGGTCCCACAGTGCTCTGGTGTTCTTCTGATCTTCTCTCACGTCTTCCTCTCTATCCATGTCCAATGTTAGCCCTCGTATGGATAATTCTTTTAATACTGGCCTCTGGGGTTTCTTCTCAAGGTAGAGCTTTTTATCTTAACATAACCATAACATTTATGTTACATTTAGATGTTTAGAAGAACATTTGTTGAGTAGTGTGAGAGACAGAGAGAGTTCTGAAAAGTTAGTGAAGGTTTTAATTATTTTGGATTTTGGGACTACCTAGAGAATGGAAAACATTTGCTTTTCTTAATTAAAGGATGCGCCCCACATACTGTGTCTGCCTCCATGATGCTTGCTTCTTAATTTGTTGGTTCAGTGGTTGTTGGTGGTGTTACTTGGGTAAAGAATATCTTAGAAGGTGTCTGATCTTCTGCCAGCTGTGATTAAAACCCAGACTTCCTCCACCCTTTTCCTATTACTGCTCCCTGCTAAAGAAAGGACACATTACACAAAAAATGGCCTTCAAGCTGTCAGGCTACCGAAGGTCAGCACTGCACCAATTTTTTAAAAATCCGAATTTGAATTCATCCACAGTGCTAATCTTCAGCCCCTTGAGAAACGGATTTCCTGTGCCCCTTGTTTCTCTGTACACTTGCGGGACAGTAAAGAGCATGCTTTGAGCATGCCAGGACATCTGTAGAAGAGCAAGGAACTTGGATGCATGAGTATAAAAAGGGGGAATTGTTAGAGGGCAGCATGTGGAAATTATGCAGATCGGCTGAAGACAAGGGCAGAGTTGAGCCGGGATTTTCTGAGGGAGGAAGAGAGAAGAGAGAAACGCTAGAGACGCCCAGTGTTTTACAGTCTCTCTGTGGAGAGACAAACAGAAGGCATTGAGATATTGTTGCTGTGAATGTCTTTGATCTCAAAGCATTTCCACTGAGCATCGCCCCCAAAACCCCACTTCATGACCTTCTTTCCCCACGCATGTCTTACATTTACAGACTGGTTTTTGTCCCCAAGCAGTCTGTATATGCAGAGACACGCTTTGTCCTTTACATGAACTGTTAGATTTGACTCCTGTTTGTCATTGTTTATTTGTGATAACACCGCTTCCTAGCTCACTTTCAGTGCATCTTTATGTCCTCAGGCCGATTAAAGCTGACTGTTTTGTCAGAGGACCGGCTCCAGATGAAATGGAAGGAGGCTGAGGGGCCAGTGCAAGGCTACAAAGTCAGAGTTAGACCAATCTCAGGTGAGAAAAAGCCTCAGGTCGGTTCTAAACTCTATCCCTTCAGACATTGGTCTTAAGGAATTAACCATGTTTCACTATTTACCACATGTACGTTGCTTCTTTTTCTATGTACGAGGTAGGCCTCTGTATCTGAGATTCCACAAATAGCTGAGACAAGGGTCAGAACGTTTTGACTTAACTACCAAGAACATTCAGCCACTGTCTAAAATGATATCGGGTTCAGAGCCCTAAGGCAACCCAGAATTCTAAATGATCATGTACTTAATATGTTTTACTTTTTATATATTACTTTTCCTAATGACTCTCATGATTTAAGGTGTTGCACTTCACATTTCTAAAGACTGAGTTAGGTCATAAAGTTCAGACAGATATTTTGGCTGCAGGCTAGGGTTCTTCTGCTTTCTGTTGGACTTAAATGATCTAGACAGCGTAAGAGGTGAGGCATTTCTTTCACTCACACACACCTGCATAGGGAACAGGAAGTAACTAGTTTTGTTACAACATAACTTTGGTATTGATTCTGTCAATCAGAGAATAATTCTGATAGACCAGCAAGCGGTAGCACCAGTAGAATGTACGTTAAACTAGTTAACATGGCAATAAAAGTAACAGCCTTAAGTTACAACTTGGATTGAACATGCTTGCCTATAGTACTTGGTAGAAGGTGCAACATGTAAACAAATAAGGAAATGTATTTGAATTTGCGCCATCACTTAAACACACATTGGATTTTGCTACAGAAACACATTTGAGAAACAGACCTTGCATAAAATAAATGCTATACCTAGAATGTTACTGTTCTTATTTTATGTTAATGAATGTTACTATTCAGCCGCCACTGAATTGGAAATAAATGGCATTTATTTAACTGGTGCTTGATTTTCTAACCAACAAATTATAATTTGGCTTACAGATATTTTTTTTACTCTTTCTAATCTTGCTTCTCAGCTTCAGGTGTTTTTTTTTTTCATTTCCAGTCATGTCAGACCTGAGCTGAGAAAGGAGAGGGAGGGGGTGTTACATTTTAACTGTGATGGAATGAAGATAGGCATCTTCCCAGCTGTATCCTGTGGCTATAACCTTCGGGCTTATAGTTCCTTTGTTGCATCTCTCTCTCTCTCTCTCTCTCTCTCTCTCTCTCCTCATAGTCCTCCTGTGTGCAGTCTGATTCAGACGGGTCTAATGCAGTATTAAGAAGTTTACTACAAAAATTTCTAGCAGATAGGAAGACAGACATGATTTAATAACCCTATACAAATATGTTCAACTTTTATTTATCAACTGACCATTGGTGCTGGCAGCATACAGTGAAAAAGTGTCTTTTGTGGCCAAAAGTATGTGAATACCAATCTATTGCACCTCTATGTGCCCATAGCGTCCCATTACAAAACCACTGACATTAATAAAGTGCTGATCATATATTTGCTGCTGTAACAGTTTTTGGAGCATGACTTGAGGGCTTTGTGCCCTTTCACCTTCCAAACCGTTTGTAAGGACGATGGATAGTGAGGCCTGGCACGCACTTGTTCATCCCGAAGGTGTTCAGCTGGGTTGAGGTCAGCGCTGCGTGCAGTCGACTTGAGTTCGACTTTCGCACCTTCATGTCTTGATGGACCTCACAGGTGTATTGACTTGCTAGACCAGGTTCAGCCTTCATAGATCCAGTGGAGAAGATTTTTAACAACATAACAATACATAGACATTTAAGGCAATTCTGTGCATATAACTTTGTGGTAATAGTTTGGGTAAAACTCACATATAGATGTAATGGCTAGGTGTTTACATACTTTTTGCCATGAAGTGCATATTAAGTTGTTTTTCATGATGAAATGATGTATCTGGCTGTGTTTGTGATCTTTAGAAGTTCCTCAGCCAGAGCTGATGCTGACCACAACACGCGGTCGGGCCACTGTGGCAGGCCTCGATTCCACACAGGAGTACCTGTTACAAGTACTGGTGCTTAATGGAACTGTGGAGAAGCTCATCGCGAAAAGACGCTTCACAAGTAAGAGCGATACAGGGAGAGGGATGGGAGGAAGCAGGACTGTCAAAATAAATGTTCTGGGCAGGCATAGACAAAGATTCAAGATTCAGGGTTCAAAGAACTTTATTAATCCCAAAGGGTAATTGCTTATTCTTGGTTACATTTGCTCACAGTTGTTATCGAGTAGAAAGGAAAAGTAATAAATAACTACAAAAAAAAAATAAAGAGATATATTCTGTGAGCTACTGTGAGATGATAAATGATGAAATTTTGTCAGGAAGAGTAACACAAAGACCAGGTCTAGTAATGCTTTAATTGTTGTAGTCCATTTATATGGGAAATTCTTTACTTATCGCCTACTGTCGAAGGTCGCTTCAATTCAAATGTATTTATATAATGCTTTAATCAATAGACCGTGTCACAAAGAAGATACCCACCCGCCACTTTTGTCTTCTGCCAATTTAAGGAATGAAAATTCTGTTAAACATACATAGAGTATGCCACATCACTGTAGGCTCCTTGTATAGATCCTGAACATCGGGTTATGCTTAATCAATGGATGAGCGGATGTTTCACCAATATTATATGTCTGTGTTTGTTCTTGCAAAATTTTATTAATAAAACATTACATACAAAAAAAGTCTTAGCTAAAGAAAACCCTCACAATAGTAGACTATGTCTGTCAACCCTGATTAATGTATCTGTCTTCCGCTTTCTCTACTTTAACTGTAGCTGTACTTCTTTCCTTTTGAATGAGCGATGAGATGTCATCACTATCATTGTTCAAGCAAGGTCATGAATCCTTTATAGAGGACATTGATGAGTCGAAAATAAATCCTTCTTCACCACAGTCCTTTTATTACCATTGACTTGGATTATTTATTTTGCTTACGCTTATGTACTGCTGCACAATTAATCACATTATTTATCAGAGATAATATCTATAGATGATATACACATTATGAATTTATGTATTTTGTCGATAATTTAAGTCTTTTTTTATTTTTAAAAATTATTTTGAGTTGATGAATAAATATCGGCAAGCATCCTCTTAATGAGATCATTCGTCCAATTATTTGGGTGTTAGCCTAGTTAAATATGTTTAAATACAAAATGGTACATTTAATAGTGACATATTGCAGTATAAATCGTAATCGCAATATGTGCATAATAATTGCAATGTGATTATTATTATTTTTTTTTATTAAATCATGCAATCTTATTTACGCTTCTTGGGAAATACCTTAAAACGTATCCCTATTCACAGTGCTACTGTGAGACTTTTCATTTCGTTTTCATACCACAGTAGAAATGACTGCAGTATTGTCTTGTCCATGTTCTTGTACATAGCTTAGTGTTAAAAATTTGTGTAACTAGCAGTATCGATAAAAATATGGAAGATAACCTTTGGAACAAGTCAGTCAGAATTCTTTTAAAAAGTCATTATTCATTGACGATTTATGTCTAAACATCAGTCAATGTAAATGCCACAGATGCAAAAAGGACATGTCGTATTTTCCTTAAAAAGATAAGGCAGCTAGTAGGCTAGTCAGTCCATATGGGTTGGAGTAAATTATGCTTAGCATTATGATATTTGCCATCAGAGTGATTATCCATAAGGACTTGTCAGGCTACATTACATATATTGTAAATGCTGAGGAATTTCCGAATGCCTGGTAGGCTCTGGGCCTGTCAGTTCAACATCCCCTATCCACCACCAAACATAACATACCTCTTCCTCGACATATGCTACATACATATGTTGGTACGCACACACATGCATGTTAACAGTATGTTCCCTTTCATGGCCTCTGTTTTTAAATGCCTGTATCGTGGTGCTGGAATCCTGCAGAATTATAGGCTGAGTCGCTCTCAGATGAAAGGACATTTGTGTTTTCATAGGTGCAGAACAGAGGCATACATAACACTATAATTTAATTTACTTCTTTAAAAACCTTTACTTAGATAAGCATGAAATCACAGAAAAACAAAGAAAATCTGCAAGAAAGTGGGTCCGATTAACACTAGGTACTAAAAGTGTTTAATAACGGCATATATTGTGTTATTACTTGGTTATGAGTGTATGATGAGACATACATTGTTCTTTACTGTGCGTTTACTTTAGGACCTGCTTCGCACACTTCTCTAAAATATTTACCCAAGGAACAGAGCCTGGGTGTGTGTGTGTGTGTGTGTGTGTGCATTACTTTTTAGTTGCCTTGTCGAGTTGTGCATGTTCAGACACGCTGGTCATGCAGTATAGTTTGGAGGCAAGCTTAGCTAGCTCAGAATTCCATTGTTCCTCCGTGTTCAGCTGTAACATCCAGAGTTTTCCAGAGATTTCTCATCTAACCGAATGGCCTATGGGGCATTCCGAATGTATAGACTAGACATTGCTTTAAAGATTACTTATGTACAGTGTCTTGCAAACTTAATGTAAAGGCGTATTCAGATGAGATTATTTTGACATGAGGAATTGAGTGAATGTAAATTCTTACTTCATACTGGAGTATGTGTGTCATTTTAGCTTTCCACGTGTCTGGATGGATTTAACCAATTCATTTACTTATACTATCAAATGACTAAGCTCAGGTAATACAGTTGTTTGCAAAAGTTTAGGCCCCCTTTCTTTTGTTACTGTTTGAAGTGAGGAAAAAAATATTATATAATGATTTAATTAAATTATCATCAAATCAAATTATTTAATAGAATAATGTTTTACTGTATATGATAATGCACAGTTACTTGGTGAATGTATTATGTGTCTTTTTATTATTTATATTTCTTATGTAACACAGCCAGATGATCAATCTTTGTGGATGAATATCCTAACCCAACAATGAGCCATCTTTTATGGTCACTTAGAGTCAGACCTGATGGTCCCATAGGCCTGCCCCGCATTTAATTGCATTTGATGCAACAGAGCATAATATGATGTTCAATCTGTCTGGAAGTATATGCACTTTTATATTTTCCGCTTTTTACAGTTGTTTAGGCTTTTACTTTCATTTGACTGTACACCCCATTTAGTAAGAAAATATTTAAATATGTGTGCAACTTTTTACTTTGCTGCATATGATGTGTAGTGATCCAACATCCCATATTCTCTACAGACACCTACAGTATAGTTCACGTTTATTAATTCACATTTGTTTAAAACGTTGTGTACTTACCACACCTTTTTTGTGGTACTGTGTGCGTATGTGTATGTGTGCGTGTGAATGTGTGTCAGTTGATGTGCTGCGGGAGGAAGAGGAGGCCCGCAATGGAAACCAAAAGCACAAGAGGAAGGTCCAGGCCGTGGCCTCAGGCTCTGGTGAGATGGACGATGCCACTGAGGTTCTGGAGTCATTACCTACTGTCCTCTACCAGGATCCAACCACTAAAGGTTAAAAACATTCCATCACACTGCATTCTTTAAAACTAATGTTAAATCTAGAGATGAAAAACAATCCTGAATATGTTTTTTTCGTTTCTTTCCGTGGGGAAGTATTAAAAAAAAAAAATTAAAATGGAAAAAAAAAAAAAGTTATCCATATTTAGTAAAATAATACAACACAGTGTTCCTCATTTAGAGAAGGTTTCCAAGCTAAACCTTCTGTAAAAAATAATAGAGAAGGAAACTAAGAACAATATCCCAAGGAATGTTTTTTGATGAGATTTTGTTACAAGCGACATGAAGAAAAGCACTCTCAGGTGTATTTTTAAAGTAGTAAACTATTGAAGGTGTGGGAAAGGGGAGTATAATAGTTTCCTAAGTAAATTATAGTTACCTCCATGCCTCGCCTGCAATGAGTTACAGTGCTTAAGTGTCGTCTTTTAGTCCTTCCTGAGTACTCCTCTGTTATTAGCCATGTTTTACTGCAGGAGATACAGATGGTCTGAATGGTAGCAAGTCTCACACTATACAGTGGAACCTTGGATTGCGAGTAACGCGGTTTGCGAGTGTTCCCGCAAGACGAGCAAAGATTCGAGAAAAATCTAAACTTGAAAAACGAGCAAGTATTGGTTTACGAGTACCGAGTATCATGTATCACGCATGCGCTTCTTGTTTTTTACGTCGAGCGTCACATGATAACAAATAAACCAATGTTTTTTCTCTCTCTTCCGCTGCGGAATTGTGGGTAATTGTCTCCCCTGCTGGGTCTTAGTGCGCGTCTCTCACTGGTATAAACAACATCCGTGCACGCGCGTACTGTTTACTATAACACTGTGACCACGTGGGTGTGTGTAAATCATATTTTATTTTGTGTCTGTAAGTGCGTGTGTACAGTGCGCGTATACTGTTTCTTATAACACACGTGTGTGCGCGCGCGTCTAAAGCAAAAAGAAAGTCTCATTAGAGAGGTTCAAGATCCAATTTCTCCCTCTCTGTTTCAGCCTGTCGTTTTTTGTGTGTGTGCACAGCATACTGTGGAAATGCATTCTTTATGACTTTTAAGATTTAGAGCGTAGAATCGGGGTGCTATATGTGTGAGAGCTTTGCAGCTTATGTAATTCATGGTTATATTTGTTCAGAAACTCCTACTATTACTGAACAAGAGGAACAAGAGATCGAAAAAGGCAAAGATAAGAAAAAAAAGAAGAAAGACAAAAATCGTCCAAAGATAAAGGATGAGAAGGTTGAAAGCAGAAGTAAACCTGCAGAAGAGGAGCACAAAGTGAGAAAAAACACCCCAGTTACAGGTAAAGGGAAACATTACATATAACATTATAACCACATAGAAACAGCACAAAAAGGAGAGACCAAAATTTGCACCTCACCTCTACCTCTACCACTCCTTCCTTCCACCTGGATATTTAGAAATTTTATCATTTAATTTTGAATGACATGAGTGACATTCTGACCTGTAATAATAATGGTACATTTGAAAAACCCAAAATACTAAGGCCATGATTTCTAAATCAAGGCCATGATTTAACAATGACAAGGAGAAGACATCATCCTTCACATGAAGGATAACAGAATAACAATGTTTTTGTCCCTTTTTGTATTATTTGCCTTAATAAATATGCATCTGGGGGATTTTTCTATTTAATAAATGCCAAATATAGGGCACTTTCAATGCAATTTGTAATTGTTTCATTTTGTACTCGCAGTGTGATTTCCTAAGCATGAAGCATCACAAATTAATACATCTGGAGCACAGGTATTACAACAAGGGGCCATTTTTTATCAGTTGAAGGGAAAATTGTACCACTTTCTCAGCCTTAATTAGGAGGATATTTATATATGATGCATTATTCAAATGATTTAAAATTTCTTAGAATAATTACTTGATTTTGCTTTGGTAATACCATGTTAACTATTTGGTATTTACCATGCATTTACAAACATTTTATTTGATATAAACATATTGCTTTTAAATGTTATGAACAATTATAGCATTTCATATTACCCAAAAGTGGGTAATATTGCTGTGCTGTGAAAAATTTTTTGACCCCTTGTTGAATGTTTTTTTTTTGCATATTTGTAAGACTACTAAGATTGAGATCATCAAACAAATTTGAATATTATACAAAGGTAATCCAAACCTCCCTGATCCTATGTGAAAAAGTAATTCCTCCTAAACCTAATAACTGATTGTGTTACCCTTAGTGGCAACAACTGCAAACAAGTGTTTGTGGTAACCGGCAATGAGACTTTCACATTTTGGCCCACTCTTCTTTGCAGAATTGTTTTTATTTCAGCTACATGGAGAGGTTTCGAGCATGAATGTTTAAGGATCTCAATTAAATTTAAGTCCGTATTTTGACTAGTCCATTTTGAAAACCTTTTTGAAAACATTAAAAAAAAAAAGTTTTTGAGCTGTTCAGAGGTGGACTTGCTGATGTGTTTTGGATCATAAGTGCATGCTGCATAACCTGAGTGCGCTTGAGCTTCAGGTCACATACTAATGGTCGGACCTTTTTTACAAGTCTCAGACCAAAAAGTTAAACTTTAATCATAAATATTAATACCACAAAATATTTGACCAAAAGTCTGATGATGTCTGGTGATCAGAATCATTTAAGTAAGACAAATATGCAATAAATAAATAAATAAATAAATATTTATTTCAACCAACCAACCATTTTGCCTTTATTCTGCACTATACTTTAGTCTCAGGTTTGTGTCTTTGCAATCCCCCAAAAAAACTCACATAAGCATTGCTTTCATTTTAATGCTTTGCATGACTATATTTTGTAAATCACCCGCAACACACCTACAATTTGTAAACGCAGTTTCTCTGATTGCAACCCTAAAATAGCACTTATAATTTTGAATATTAGTAAATCCAGACCTAAATGTTTTTTTTGTAATAAATTACTTTTTTTGTTATATGTCCCGAGGGTATACAAACAGTAGACTCTGTATTTGTCTTACTAAGTTAAGTTAAATGCAGCATGATGTTTCCTGGTGTGCTGACTGTGTGTTTAAAGGGGAATTCAACAGCTATTTTAAAATACGAATTAATTCACGCAAAATGCATAATTCACTCACTGAGAAGTAAACAAAATCAAGCAGATTGTTTTTATTGACAATAAAGTATTAGAATCATAAATTGTTTAATATGTAGGAAATAGCGTCCGAAGCAATTAAAGTGTCTAAAAGTCTAAACGGATTTCTAGAAAGTTGAGTTTTCCAAAAGCTTCTTATTGCAAAATCGATTCTCTATACCTTATGTGCATTTTGCCTCTGGCAACATAACTCCTACCCCCAAATCATGACATGACATATAATCAGCTTTTTATGTTGTTACAGTAGCCTATAGCTGTGAGAAATGTATGTACTGTAGGGCAAAGAGTTGATGTAATGGAAAACAGCATACAAAGTAACATGAGTATAAATCTGTCACAAATCTGATTAAAAACACTGAAAGAGGTGTTCAGCTTTACGTTTTTTCCCTATCTTTCATTCAATATGTGTCTAGCTGGATCCTCTCACAAGCCGTTCGAGTGCAGGGCCGGCGTGCAGGCTGATCTCGTCTTGTTGGTAGACGGCTCCTGGAGTATTGGACGCACTAACTTTAAAAAGGTGCGGGAGTTCCTTGAGGGCCTGGTCACTCCCTTCCACATTGGCCCATATGGAGTGCAATTTGGTAAGACAGACCTCCCGCGCATTACTTAAAAAATACATTAAAATGCCCAAAAATGCCATAAAAGCTCTGCTTATATCAATAATGACCATTCTGATAGTTAATTGCTAATAGATAATTGTGCTAGCTTGACTGGCAATATTATTTAATCAACATTGTGTTATGTGTTACATCCCTATAACCACTTATTGTCAAGTGATTTTAACTATGTATGAATATTGTTAAACGTTAGGACTACCGTATGTAACACATTAGACTCCGCACCTCATGAGATTACATGCCCCAGAGTCATGTTTATGTGCTTTGAATATTCAAGTTTTGTCTCTAAAATTGCATTAATTCCCCTGCAATTACTTACTTGTATTTGTTTCTCTACATGTGGTCCCACAAAGAGCAAATCCATGAGTACCAGAGACAGATTAACTGGGTCAAAGCCCTTCTGGACCAGCTCAGGGCTGTTCCTACCTGCTCCTTCTTGAGTTTTTTGGGGTTAAGTTTTAACATAATTTATATGCGGTCAAACTGAGACAGACCTTATAGCTGTTCTCACACTAAAGATTGACAGGTGGCTTTACCATACCAGCACGCATAACTAAGCATTATGAATAATATTAACTTACAGTTGGAACAGTGGTTTGCTGTTCCTTTATTGATGAAACCAGGGCTTGCGTTCCTATGTTTTAGTGTCCAGATTCCAGTTTGCATGTTCTCCCTGTACTTGGTGGGTTTCCTCCGGGTACTCCGGTTTCCTCCCACAGTCCAAAGACATGTAGATTAGGCTATATGGCGTTCCCAGAATTGACCGTAGTGTGTGAATGAGTGTGCGTGCCCTGCGATGGATTGGCACCCTGTCCAGGGTGTACCCTGCCTCGTGCCCTAAGTCTCCTGGGATAGGCTCCAGGCCCCCGTGACCCCGAATACAGGATAAAGCGGTATAGGTGATGAGTGAATGAGTGAGTGAGTGATTGGTCATAAATTACATCTCGTCCCAGTTAAAATTTCCACTCTGGTGCAGTTAAATTAAAATTGTGATGTCATGTTATAAGGCTATAACACCAAAAAAATTTTGTACACCGTGCAACCTTTTTATCTGTGACTTCAATTTTACAGTTTTGAACATTTTAATAAAATTTAACATTTTAACATAGAAATTACTCCAAATTTTTACAAGTACAAAAGTTAAGGCAAAATTTTTTCTGATCAGGATCTCATGTTTTTAACATAATTTCCTCCATAAAATTCAAACTACCTGGTTGTGCAGGGTGCCATGTGATAGATTGATGTTTCTGACCACAATAAGATTGTTGATTGAATTAATACACAAATATGTCTGACTATCTGTTTCAGCCTTGTCCCAGTACAGTGGAGACCCTCGCACCGAGTGGCAGCTTAATAACTTCACAGCCAAAGAGCAGCTCCTTGACGCTGTACGAAACTTTAGATACAAAGGAGGGAATACGTTCACAGGTAATATCATCAGTACATATGAACAGAAATAGCTCTTTTAGAAGAGGCTCTGTTGAGTCCAGTGTAGGATCTTACTGTATTTACATTAAAATTAACATTTTAGGCATTTGGTCGACGCTCTTATCCAGAGAGACTTTCAAAAGTGCTTAAGTTTCCGACATTGAATAGATCCTTACACTGGGTTACTAGGTTACTAACTATGTACCATCGGTCAATCACTGCTGGGAAGGGGGGCGGTTAACCCAAAAGTTCACATTATTATAGTGATCAAGTGAGGTTGGGGGCAGATGTGGGCATGCCACAAATACTTTCAAAAAAGCTGTAAAATGGCTCATCTGTTATGCAACCCATTGAGCTGTGAGACGAGAGCCAAGGTGTTTACCAGATGACAAGCATGGTGATACGCTGACGGTATCTGTATAAAACTACCCTGGTATTATGATGATTTTTACAAATATAATGTGGAACTCTGTACCAGCTGTAGCTGTCATTATGATGGCCAGGGTAATAACAGCCTGTGGGATGTTTTTTTTTATTTCAATGTCTTTGGTGAAGACAATATGCAGGCAATATAAATCATAAATCATAATCATAAAAGAATCACAAAACAGCTGTTATTGTGAGTTTTTTTGGATTTATAAATCCTCCACATAAAACTAATTTGATGGTTTAATGTTTGAAAAAGGCATTAGAAACTTTTTTCTGTTTGTCCTATTGATCATGCAAGGGTTTTCCCCCCCAGCATTTTTCACTGTTATTCTCATGTAGTCATTGCTATGTGTGTGTGTCCCAGGTCAGGCTCTCATTCATGTCCTGGAGGAGAATTTGAAGGAAGAGGTCGGGGCCAGGTCAGATACCCCACAATTTCTGTTGCTTTTGACTGATGGTAAATCTCAGGATGATGCCGTTGCTGCAGCCAGTCGGCTGAAAAATGCCGGAGTGGAGATCATCGCTGTGGGTAAGAGTGCATGTTATTGATTTTTGTTTTTTTTTACTTTCTTAAAATACTTTAATGGAATAATAATGAGCTCTTGTGGGATTTGGGTTGTTTTACTGCAGCTTTATAAGTGCTCAGCGCCCCTCCTTCTCTCTTTCTCAGGCGTAAAGAATGCAGATGAGGCCGAGCTGAAACAGGTAGCATCGGAACCTCTGGACCTGAACGTGTACAATGTGAATGATTTCCCGTTGCTCAGTAAACTGGTTGGCCGACTGGTGCGAATCCTGTGCGGGAAAATGGAGGAGCGCAGCAAAACAAGTAATTTTATTACTGGCACATTTAAAAAAAAAACTCTAAAGATTTACTGACAGTAATTCTTGGGTCATTGACATTAATTTGAAGTCACTTGTGTTGCAATAGACAGCAGGGTGGCTTAGTGGTTAGCACTGTCGCCTTGCACCTCTAGGGCCGAGTATTCGATTCCCACCACGGGTCTGTGTGAATGAAGTTTGCGTGTTCTTCCCGTACTTCAGCTTCCTCCCACAAATTTCCCATAGTGTGGGAATGAGCGTGTGAGTTTGAGTGTGTCTGTGCGTCCTGTGATGGATTGGCACCCCGTCAAGGGTGTACCCTGCCTTGTACCCTGGGTCTACTGGGATAGGCTGCAGGCCCCATTCTGTCCTTGCTTTGTGCACTGGTGCGCAGTCATGTTGGAACAGGAAGGGGTCGTTCCCACAAAGTTGGGAGCATAAAATTATCTGAAATGTCTTGGTATGCTCAAGCATCACGAGTTTTTTTTCAATGGAACTATGAGCCCAAGTCCTGAAAAACAACCTTACACCTGTTCCAACATGACGGCGCACCGGGCCAACAAGCAAGGTCCATAAAGATACAGATGGATGAGTTTTGTGTGGAAGAACTTAATTGGGCTGCACAAGGTCATGAACTCAACCTGATACAACACCTTTGGGATGCATTACAGCGGAGACTGCGAGCCAGGCCTTCTCGTTCAACAACAGTGTCTGACCTCACAATTGTATTGCTTGAAGAATGGTCAAAAACTCCCATAAACACACTCCTAAACCTTGTGGAAAGCCTTCCCAGAAGAGTTGAAGTTATTATAGCTGCAAAGGATGGGCCAACATCATATTAAACCCTACGGATTATCAATTTGATTTTATTTAAGTTAATATGCATGTGAAGGCAGGCGAGTGAATACTTTTGGTAATATACTGTATATGCTGCTCAGTAAAAATGTGATATTTTAGTTTTATTACATTAAGTTAAATGTTAAACTTGTATGAAGATATTTTGTATTGTTTAAATGCTTTTGGTTTTTAAGTGAGAAAACTGATGTCATAAGGCTACATTTAATTAATCCTTTTAAAAGGTTTAAAATTGTAACAAAATTGGGAGAAAACATAATATCGTATCAAAATATTTATAAAATCGCAATTTTAATCAAATCTACTCCGAGGTACCAAACTAGTATTATCCAGCTGCAGGCCTACACTGATTGATACAAGTTTGTGTACGTTGGCGTTTGTATCAGGACGTGCGCAGCCCACAGAAGACCCGGGGCTGTCCTACCCGAGTCCCACAGACTTGCAGTACTCTGAGCTTGGTCCGAAAGAGGTGCGTTTGAGCTGGACAAATCCCGGCAGAGCGGTGCACCAGTACAGGGTGGTGTTCCACAGCAGTGAAGGACAAAGCCCACAGGAGGTGAGTCTGAGTTTCAACCTGCAGCCAGGACAGAATGCAATGCTCAGAAGCATCACAGCTCAATTTCGCTCTAGCTGTCAGGTAGTCAGGTAAATTTCCATTTTAATTAAATTCTTTTGTGAAAATGAAGGTCAGGATAAGCAACTAACATGACTGAATGGTGACAACAGTTACCTTTTCACACTGGAGTGACATTTATAACTTTTGATTAACGACACAGACTCTGAACAGATGCACATCTCCTGGTGCCACAGCCATACGTGGCTGGCAACCAAAGCAACAAAATTTATCTTCCAGTCTGGATGGGATGGGTATAATCTTTTCCCCATCAATCAGTGTGACACTAGCCAATCGCGGGAATCTGTGAGCTGTAGAAGATAGTAGATCGCACTTTCGTCTATGCATGTTATGGTGCCCCGTGACATAACCTGAGCAGCAGTTCCAGTGGTTGGCTAGTTTTTTTTAATCTTTATAATTTGGCATTTTATATTATATTTACCTTTATAAAGTGAGTTGATACAGTAACCTAAACCCAGGATTTGTCATGAAGAGGTTTTTGGAGAACTTGAGCTTGTACATGCATATTTAGAAAACTACAGTTTGTTTTATACCCTGGATACTCCAGTGCAGGATTAGTTTTAGTTCAGTCCAGTAAAATGCTTTGCTAAGTTTGCATCCAGTCCACAGTCAACCAGTTATCAACGCCTGCTCTAGTTTTACAGTGTACGAGTGTGACTATATACTGAGCTGAAATATTAGTGTTTAAACATTATGGTATATGTGTATAGATACAACTTTATAGAACACTTGAAGTGCATGAACATATAGTGTAACCTACTTGTTAGGCACAGTTAAAACAGTTGCTAAACATTTTTATAAGAAGCTGAAGTTTAAGAGTACAAGTTATTTATAACCCCTTAAGGATCACTAGGGATGGCACAATCCCCAAATGGCATTTAATGCCATTTTTAAAAAACGCTGTATGTACATACTTGACGCTATCAACATAATCTTTGTGTCACTTGAAAGCATAATTTATCTTGAGTAAAAACGCATAAGTTTCTATCTTGTAGGGGTCACGAGTTACAATACATTTTTTAAGGGAGCACATCCCTGTGTTCAACATTTTCCTCCGCTTCCAATATAAAGTCAATCAATAATCTCAAAGAAAGACCTAAAATCATTGGCTAGTTGAGGTGTCAAGTCCTTTAACTAACATGTTAATTGGCTGATTTAAACAAACAAACAAACAAACAAAAAATGTAAAAGACTTGCATGTAAAATAATTACAATGCATTTTGTAAACGGGCATTCCTCCTATTCTGTTGGCAATGCCTACCTACTGTAATCTACTTTACCTACTGTAAAACCACCAATACGATCACGCTGAAAAATTCTTGCAGTTTCTTTAATCAACTACTTTAAACTTGCATTCCCACTGTAAAGTTATATGTTTTAAAACGTCATCCTTTTTGAATGTGTTAAATTGTGAGCAGAAATAGTCATAACCCAAAACAGTTGAGATCCTAGGCTGTATTGCATGTTTCTCAGTGCTGTGGTTTTGCAGGTGGTGGTAAAAGGGTTAAACTCCACAGTGATGCTGACCGGGTTGGCCTCACAGACACAATACCACGTGTCGATCTTTCCTGTATACGAAGACAATGTGGGTTCTCCACTAAGAGGCATCTTCACTACAAGTGAGCTTTTAAACAAAGAATGGTTTACCCAATCTCCTCTTTCAAGCTCTTTCCTCACTTGTTCTTGTTTCTATTTGCCGCAGCAATGCTGGCCATGCCTGAGTCTCTGGAGGTCACTGCATCTTCTCCCAGTAGTCTCCGGGTTCGCTGGAGGCCTGCTCATGGAGCTACTCAGTACATGGCCCTCTACTCAGCTCTAACTGATGGAGAACCTGACGATGCTCGAGAGGTGAGTAAGGGGTTCAGCTGTATGCTTATGGTTGTTGTAACACTGTATTATTTATCATTTAACATCTCTACCTTAAGAAAGCATACAGTATATACAGAATGAACCATTTAGACACTATAAGATCAAACGTGTATAGTTATACAGTATGTAAAGTTGGCTAGAATTTCTTTGTATGATGTGGCATTACAATTTCCCTTCACTGGAAGTAAGAGGCCCAAACATGTTTCAGCATAACAATGCCCCTGTTGCCAAAGCAAAGTTCATAAAGACGTGGTTTGCCAAGGCTGATGTCAAAGAATTTGAGTGACGCGCGAATAAATGAACACAGACCCGAAGCAAGACTCGAACCCTGACCCTGAAGTTTCCATATAGTTTATTAATAACCTTACTGTAGACATTTCCTTTGCTCATTGCTTCATAAACAGTCATGTCATATAAGGAGCCAGTCAAATAACCCCAACACTCTAAAACCACATACTGTATTGTCTGTACATTATACATTAATAAAAAAATTTATTATAGTACTTTATTAATCCCAAAGGGAAGTCACATATCCAAGTTAGGAAGCTAGGGTCAGAGCGCAAGGTCAGCCAGGATACAGCTCCTCTGGAGCAAATAGGGTAAAGCGACTTGTTCAAAGGCTTAACAGTGGTGTATATATATATATATATATATATATATATATATAGGGTCTAGGGTTGGGCTGTACAGCAAAAGAATGGATCGGGGTTCTATCTTAGGCTGCCACATGTAGAGTACAGTGTGTACACTCTTTTTCTCATAAGCATCATTGGATGAATGAATGAAGCACAGATGCTTTGTTGCTATCATCTTCATCACTGCTGTTGTGAATGTACAGTATGAAGGTGTATTTTTGAGGAATGTAAAGTGCACCTGTACCTCTGTGTCGATCATGGCAGGTGAAGTTTAGAGCTGATGAGACTGATGTAGAGCTGCGTGATCTCATGCCTTCTACAGACTATTCAGTCACTGTGTACGCTTTGTACGAAGACGAGCCAAGTGATCCGGCCACTGCTGTCGCTACCACATGTAAATTCTTATGCACTTTATAAATACCAACATCCAACATTTTTGCTTAAAGATTATTTTTTTCTTGATTTCTCTAATTTCCTCTCTCTCTCTGCAGTCCAACTACCTTCTCCTCTCACTCTGCAGTTCCCAATGGTCAGTCACAGCACTCTTAAAGTCACATGGGTGCCTGGCGCAGTTGATGTTCCTGCCCACCGTGTCACCTACAGCACAAATCATGGGAGTGATGTCAAACAGGTGGGTAAAGTCACATTCAGTCTTTTATGTTGATTGTGATTCTTAGAGTATGTTTAACTAGCTGGGAAAATCAGATTTTTTTTTCTTTCTTAAATCTGAGTGAAAAAGTGTTACATACTGTTGATGGAAAAATAATTATGAACAAACTGACTCAAACTGATGTCCAGAAATTGTCCACACTCTATGACGTAACTGCTCCACAGCAAAAGTCAGTTTTGATATTTAACAGCATACCAACTATTTTAAGGTTCATAGACACCAAACCAGGTGGCACGGGGGCTTCTGGTCTGTGTGTTCCCCCTGTGCTTGGTGGGTTTCCTTTGGGTTCTCCGGTTTCCTCCCACAGTCCAAAGACATGCAGATTAGGATAATTGGCGTTCCCAAATTGCCCGTTGTGAGTGTGTGTATGCATGTGCCTGTCCTGGTTGTACCCGCCTTGTGCCCTGAGTCTTCTGGGATATTCTCCAGGCTCCCTGCGACCCTGTTATAAAGCGGTATAGACAATAAATGAGTGAGTGAGTCAGACACCGAGCCAAAAGGTCTAATAGTAACATAATATTCTCTATAGATATTATATATTTCTTTTTGTCATGGTTTTTCAATCTCTCTCTCTCTCTCTCTCTCTCTCAGGTGGAGGTTGCAGGTGTGAACACAGTCTTACTGCAGAATCTGTCCTCTCTGTCCAAGTACCTGGTCTCTGTGCAGTCCCTCTATGCAAAAGGGCTGTCTACTCCACTCACTGGTAACATCACTACATGTAAGTCACATTCGTAGAGACTTGACTTTGACTTGTCTTTGTTACTTCCGATTTTGACTACAAGTGTTTCTCTCTGTCACATCCTCAGTAAGGGTGCCTGCTCCATCTGAGCTTCAGGTCACTAACTACTCTGAGAACGCTTTAACAGTACACTGGGAGCCGGCTGCAGACGACGTGACCTCCTACCTGATTAAATGGATCTCTCTGAGTGGAGGAGACCTCAGGCAGGTCAGTGTAAGCTGGCATCATGTTGTTCCAGTAGTAAAGAGAGAAAGATGCTGTAATTAAAAAAAAAAGATCAATAATTCCAGGTAGATTTGCTTGTACTATGAATATGTCCATATTTTTTTTTATTTCCCTGTTTAAGCTGAAAGTGAATGGGCAAAGTGAAGGAGCCATGCTGGAGGGTGTCGAGGATGATAAGGAATATCAGATCTCTCTATCTGCCCTCTATGCTGATGGAGCACAAAGTGAGGCTGTGGCTATAAGATACAGCACCTGTGAGTAGATATCACATATGATAATCCTGTATGAATCTTGCATTAATAAGGCTGTCTGCCAGTGGCAGTTTCAAAAGCATCCTGTAGATGGATGGCACCATAAGCAGGATAATATTTGCTCGCTCAGCATTTTACCATTACTTCCGGTTTGACTGTTACGTCTGGCAACATCTCCAATTATGATGCTTAACCTTGATGACTGTAGCAATGTCAAAAACCACATGAAACTCAAGTTCATATACAGTTGTGCTCAAAAGTTTGCATACCCTGAAAGAAATTGTTCAACATTGCCATTTATTTGGAAAGTATGACTGATAATGCATGATAAAGTATTTGTTCTTATTTAAGGAGAGTAGTCATTTAGTTAGTTATGTCATTAATCATCACATAGTTGTTTGACTCCTTTTTAAGTCCTAACAATAACTGAAATCACCCAAACAACACTGATCAAAAGTTTACATATCCTTGAATGTTTGGCCACATTATAATCACGCAGATTGACACGCACAGATTTAAATGGCTATTTAGGGAAAGGGAAGTTTCCAAACCTGTGACTCATTGTAATCGTAATTAGTGTCTGTGTATAAATAGTCAGTGAGTTCCTCAGCCCATGAGGTGATGCACTGACTCGGCTGGATACTATACCATGGGAAGGCAAAAATACTGACAATGGACCTGCGTAATAAGGTAGTTGAACTTTAGAAAGCAGGAAAAGGATCTCTTAACAACTGAAAATGCTAGGCAGTACTGTTTAATCTTTTATAAAGAGGCGGAAAATAAGCGGTTCTGTTGATCCTAAGACACAGTCAGGTAGACCAAGAAAGATTTCACCCACTACTGCCAGAAGAATTGTTCGGCACGCAAAGAAAAACCCACAAACAACTTAGAGAGAAATTCAGGCTTCTCTGGTTAAAGGTGGTGTGGTTTCAAGGAGCACAATAAGCAGGAACAGTGCTAGAACACAAATGACCTGCATGGTCGAGTTGCCAGGAGAAAGCTGTTACTGCCTCCATGCCACAAAAGGACCGCTTTCAGACAGCATCTACTAAAACCATTTGGAATAATGAGACCAAAATTTACCTTTATAGTCACAAATGTAAACACTATATTTATGTTGATAAGTACACTATCCCCACTGTAAAGCATGGTGGTGGATGTTTTGGGGCTCTGTGAGCTCCAGTGGCACAGGGAAGTTGTTCCTAGAAATGTTATTAGAAACTACTGGCAGACAATTTGCATTCTACAGCAGAAAAGCTGTGCATGAGCCGCTCTTGGATGTTCTAACATGACAATGATCCAAAGCATAAGTTGATGTGCTATATAATGACAATAAAGAAAATGATTGTGATGATTGTGCCATTCTGTTATGCCTTACATACTGTATAAACCTGAGGCCGATAAGAAATAAAATAAATTTGTTTTGTCTTTTCACTCTTATTTTCTGACTTAATTTCACATTTTGCTTCCCATAAATATTTAAATGAATCCCATAAATGTTTCAAGTCCAATGCTGGGTGTCAAATCACACAAGTTTTTTTATATACTATTTCAAATGTTTCATGTTCAAATTCACTATTCCCGCATGTTATTTGGATAGCTTGTAAAGGACTGATTCAGACACATCACTCACATGCATAACATATAAATTTACAACCCAAAATGTCAGTTTATCCTGAATCAATTATTCAGACATTTTTAAATCTCTCTATATATTTTTCATTTTTTTTAATCCCCCTCCTTCTTTCAGGGTACAAGTGTAATGCTTTAGTTAAAAAGACTGTAGTTAAAATTCACAGCCGTAGTCTAAAACCTGTCCTCTCTCATAAAAGTTTGTCCATTTAATGTCACATCCATAACTCTGATCACTGTATACCTTCACTATGTAATGATTATATGAATTTTTAGGATTTGTTTGTTTTTAGCTGCAAAGATTACATTCAAATTATACAAACTAATTTACTGATATTACTGTATTAGACTTTTTTCTGGTTTACCAATGAGTCTAAATGTCACATCCATAACCCTGGAATTCCCCTACTATATTTATTTTACTTTAATCTTTTTACATTACTCAGAATTTCTGTTACTTGGGCTTTTCTATTCATGATTTCTTATGCATATTTGCCAGATGGAAAACCCCATAACATATAAGATAACATATCCAGATAACACATTAGAAAGAGATTTTATTTCTCTGTGTATTTGTATTTCTTTAGTGTATGGGGGAGGTCCCACTAGTGTGTCCATCTCTGAAGAGACTCCAGTCAGTATGTTGGTCAGCTGGCTTCCTCCTAATGCTCATGTGCTGCAGTACCATGTGTCCTACACACCTTTAACACCTGGAGATGCACGGGAGAACAAAGTGAGCGCACGCATTAATCATTTCCTGAGAAGGATGTAAACCATTTACCAAAATGTTTAAATGACCACAGTATCATGGGCATAAAAACACTCCTTGTGCGAATGACTGCATCACACATAGACTCAATAATATATGCATATAACATATACATACATTTTCCTTAGGAATTTGTTGTGCAACATGGGTAATGTAGTCCTTTGGCGGGGGGGGGGCTTTCTTTGTAGGTGTTGTTGCCAGGCAGTGAAAGACGAGTCCTTTTGCAGTCTCTACTCCCTGACACTCGGTATAGCGTGCTGGTTACTGCAGAATACCGCAACAAAGAGGGAGGCAGTGCCTCAGCACAAGGCAAAACCAGTCAGTGTCGTTCTCTCTCTTTCTCTCTGTATCCACATACACAGATACAGCACATATCCTGTATTCTTACCGATATACACACATCTTGTTTTTTTTTTTCCACATATATCCAGCCAGTCTACGTGTGAGCAGCGTAAGTGTGGTTCGGTCTGATCACTCGAGTATCTGCGTGTCTTGGAGGCCAGTAGCAGCAGTCACGGCGTACCGCATAGTAATCTATGGCCTCAAAGGTAACAGAACCAACCTGTTTATGTGATAAACTATTTATACGCACCATTGTGTTAATTATAGCGTCTGACACTCCAATCGGGGGCCAAACATTTCTGAATCATAAAGGTTGCAGTTTAGTCTGTGCACTTCCATGTACAGTATATGGACCAGTTTCATTCCAGCAGGGTTATATTGCTCAAATCAGAATGGAGCTGTTATTAAGCATTATACTTTCAGGTATCTCCCTGACAAGCTAAGGAAATGGGGTTTATGGTTAGTCATCTACCAGAACAGGCCTGTGTCATATTGAATTATCACTGTAATGTGTACCTACACCTCCGCAATCAAAATAGAAATAGCATTTTTTTTTTGTTGAAAACCATGTCACTATGATGATCCCTAACCCACACTCTTTAGAGATTTTGTGTCATTTTTTATCTATAGAAAAAAGTGACATGTTTGTCATGTTGCTGTCTTTGTTTGGGCTTGCTTGGGCACAGATAAGCAGAAAAAAGAGGAAACTGTACAATCTACCAGCAACAGTCACTGTTTCTATGAGCTGCAGCCAGAGACAGTGTATCGGATAAGCGTGCACTCCCGCCTGGGAACAGTAGAGAGCACTCCCGTCACTATTCTCCATCCCACAGGTAGGACTCTCATTTGGCTTTAAAAATAACTCTCACACTTCCAAATATATGCTTGAGTCTTTAGCAGAGAACTGACATGTAATTCCTTTTCAGCTGTAGCACCGTTAAGAGCACAGGTTCCTCCAAGACTACATCCCATACAAAAGGAAAGTGAGTATCACAGCAAGTGTTTCGTCCAGGTTTTATTCTCTCCTCATGGCCAGTGTGAGAGAGAGGAGAGGATACGACTCCACCATGATACCGATCAAGATAAACGCAGTCACTGATGATGAATAAACAGATGAGACAATGAAAAATTGTAATATCGTCTGTGCTTTTCTTTACAGTGTGTCCTGAGATGACTATCAGGAATAGTGTAGTTAAAGGTAAACTGAATTGTTGAAATGAGTCAACCTGAATTGTTGATTATCTTTTCAATTTTGCTATGGGAATTATGAATGATAATAAACATCACTGGTACTGTGTGAATATTTATTGTAGGCTTTAACATGATGGAGGCATTTGGTCTGACTCAGAGAGCCCACTCAACTGTGGAGGGTGTTTCAGTCGAGCCTTTCATCTTCAGCACCCTTCCCAGCTACACCCTCTACAGAGATGTACAGCTGACCCAAAGCACCGGGTGAGGACTGACAAACATTTCCCAAGTGTAGCTCAGTTATTCAAAAGATGGCTGCATTGTGCAAATCATTGTCGTTTTTTTGCTTGTATTACAGCTTTATCCATCCGTCAGGCTTTTCTCCAGAGCACACGATCAGCATGGCTTTCCGCCTGCTGCAGGACTCACCCAAAGAGCCCTTTGCCCTCTGGCAGCTGACTGACAATGATTTCCAGCCCAAAATGGGGGTGGTGCTCGACCGTGAGTACAGGGCTGAGATATGGGTGCATGCTTTAGAAATTATCAAAACACTTGAGAGATGAGAATGAGCCATGAACCATTTTCTTTAGATAATGTTTGGAGCAGAAACACTTTTGCAGATTTTGCCTGTGGGACATAATAAAGTGGCTGATCATTGATGCCAGGCCCATTTAGAGCATGATGTTCCAAAGTAAGAAGTTTGCATAGGCGTGAAGCAGAATTTGGCTTTGTTTGATTGTGATTTAGCACGGTGGTGTAGTGGTTAGCGCTTTGGCATCACACCGTCAGGGTCAGGGTTCGATTCCTGTCTCGGGTCTATATGCATGGAGTTTGTATGTTTTCCACTTGCTTTGTGGGATTCCTCCAGGTACTCCAGTTTCCTCCTATAGATCAAAAAGTGTTAGTGAGTGTGCCCTGTGATGGATTGGCCAGTTTTACTCCACCTAGTGTCCAGAGTACCCTGGGATAGGCTCCAGGCCTCCATGGTAATATCTACGTATAAGTGGTATAGAAAATGAGTAAGTGAGAGAGGTTAAAAAAATGGAGAAATCTGGAGTATTTCAGGACATAAAAAAGATGGAGAGGTTTCTAGTATGGACGTTTAAAAAATGGACAGATTTGTAGTATGGATGTTTAAAAAATGGAAAGATTTGTAGTATGGATGTTTTAAAAATGGAGAGATTTGTAGTATGGACATTTAAAAAAATGGAGAGATTTGTAGTATGGACGTTTAAAAATGGACAGATTTGTAGTATGGACGTTTAAAAAATGGAGAGATTTGTAGTATGGACGTTTTAAAAATGGAGAGATTTTGTAGTATGGATGTTTAAAAATTGGAAAGATTTGTAGTATGGACGTTTAAAAAATGGAAAGATTTGTAGTATGGATGTTTAAAAAATGGAGAGATTTGTAGTATGGACGTTTAAAAAATGGAGAGATTTGTAGTATGGACGTTTAAAAAAATGGAGAGATTTGTAGTATGGACATTTAAAAAATGGAAAGATTTGTAGTAAGGACTTTTTAAAAATGGAGAGATTTGTAGGATGCATATTTTTATTTCTCCAGGTACGTACGTAAGTGTGTTTCTAATTTATCTGGTGTTCACAAAAACACACTGGCATCCTGTTTCAGTTTTTTGTCTTAGTTTCATGGGTACTGTACAGTTAAAAGACTTTTGGGGGAGAGTGGGGTAAGTAAGGACTGATGCTATGACAATTGAAAAGGGTTGGCTTCAACAAGGTTGAAGGACCAGTTTATTGTATTAGGTTCCACTGTATTAGGTTATCAAAGGTCCCAGAATCTCTAGCAGCACCCTGATTAGTTTGTTACCTTTAACAATATTTGTGATGGCTTATTGTAATGTGCACCCTTGCAACTTCATACCCATGTATACTGTATGAAGAGTTGAAAGAAAAAAACAGAGTATTCTGCATAGAGGTTTTATGTTCACAGTTCCACCTTACTGTAGGTGAAAAATCACTCAGAACTCTCTTGTGTTTGACTGAATGGCTTAAAGGATGGTGCTTCTTTCATAAAATATGCTTTCTTCACAATGTAGATATATTTTGGCAGCAGAATATATTTTAGTTGTTTGAGTCCTAATCGCAATAGAAATTGTTGGTTTTATCCTTTACCTTGATGACTATTATGTGAAACCAAAGGTTACTGGACCTGGGGCCTCCTTTATAAACCATTGCATGGACTCCACAGTGAAAGTGTGTATAAAAAAACAGGAAATTGCTGCATCCAGACCACAGCATCTCTCTTTAAGTAGGCCAGTGACGTGGTCTTAACATGCAAGAGAGAGTGCATCATTGTAGCGTCTCTCCACTACTCCATGTGGGTTCAGGGAAAAATGACTTGTTCATTTATAGAATTTAATTATTTTGATTGATGGAATCTGACCCATGCCTCTATTGCACATGAGTGCAGGTATTTGCTCTGATTTCATTTGGGAAATTGTAGGTAGCAAGAAATTGTGCTTTGCTATCCAACAAAGACTTTCTGATGTACTGAATCATCAGTTTAATTATGCCAACCTGTACAGCTGGCATCACTGATCTTTGTGATGGATGGGAAATCCAAGAGTTGTTAAGACTTGTAAGTGGACTGGTGCACATTGGTCTCTCTCTAAACCTGGAGTCAACTAAGCACATCATTCCAAGAGAAAGGCTCTTGGAATTTTACATCTGCTTATTAGTAAATCGTTGTGGCATGGACGTCTTTGTAATGTCCAAAAAAAAAAAACACATTCTCACCATATTGTTCATCTTTGGGTTTTTTTTTTTTTACAATACCAAAAATGCCATTGTGTCATAGACAGTCAATCATGCTTTTGTCTATTTATATCATTATGTAGCCTATTTATAGATTTGTGAGTGTGTGCTAATATTACTGTAGCTATACATTCATTATTTCATTTGGATTGAAGCAGTATAGCTTTTCTACTATTTTGGTTATTCAGTAAAGATTTTGGACTTTGGAAAATGAAAGATGAATCATTTTAAATGATTTTAAGATGACAGTTATGTGTGTGGGTGTGTCTCTCCTAGCTGAAAGGAAAGTCTTGCTCTACTTCAGTCTGGACTACAGGGGAGAAGTTCAGGAGCTGACTTTTGACCAGCCACAAGTCCACACTCTTTTCTACGGCAGCTTTCACAAGGTGAGGGACAAAATGAGAGAATAAGAGAATCTGATCAAAGAGATTATGATGATTATGATTATGATTCTTGTGTGTTTTATTCTTGTGTTTTGTGAATGCCAGGTTCACCTGTCCATTAGTCAGGTGAGTGTATCCCTGTCAGTGGACTGCCGAAGGGTTGGTGAGAGACCTGCCCGTCCCCTAGGAAACATACCCACTGATGGCTTCGAGATGCTGGGCAAGCTGGTGAGATCTCGAGGACCACGCAGTGGCTCTGCTGCTGTAAGTAAGCTACACTGACACAAAATGCAATTTCTATACACGAAAGGGTTATACTGTGGACAGAAAGGAATAGTTATAGAAATAATTAATATTGTAATTATTTGTGTATGGTGTATGTAAAGGGTTTTCTTTTGTGCTGTTCCTCAGTTCCAGCTGCAGTCATTTGAGATCATATGTAACATTACCTGGGCCTTAGAGGATACATGCTGTGACCTGCCTTCTCAGGTAAGGGCGGAACCATCTGCACATGCACACACACACACACACACACACACACAAACACAAGAAAATGTACATAAACATTATTGACTGGGAAAATATTCACAGTCATTTTAATTAAAAGAAATTCAGTTCACATACTGCAGACAAATCTTTAATAACTCCCATGATCCTCACCCCACCGACATTTATTAATCCACTCCGACTCGCGTTGTTACTTTGCGAAAACGCTCTTCAATGTTGTCAGCATTGTCTGTATGTGTCAGTGTTGTTATCCACATGTTTGGGTTTAGAGTTTTGACCTTAACCTGCCTCACATTTACTGATTCTTGAGATTTTTGAAACTTGCCTAGTTTATGCCTCTTTGCTGATTTGGGTTTTTTCATGATTCTCAGTATAAATGCAATAAGCAATGTGGTTAATGTCTAATCTGCCATCTTTTTGGCTTCTGCAGAGAGATGAGGAGAGTTGCCCAGCTCTTCCTTATGCATGCACCTGCACTTCCGACATTCCAGGAGCCCCTGGGGAAATGGGATCACCTGTAGGTCTATCACACCTGCAGATCTTATTATTACTATTATTATTATTATTATTATTATTATTATTATTATTATTATTATTATTATAGTACTTGTTAGTGATTTATAATACATATATGAGCGTATATACTGCTTTTGTCTCAGGGGAAACCTGGTCCTCGTGGGCAAAAGGGCGAGAAAGGAGAGGGAGGTCAAAAGGTATTCATTAAGTGAACCCCCCCAAAAATTTGTTATACATTACTATGCAAAAGTCTTAGGAACCCTATGCTTAAACATTTTTAGTACAAACTTTGTTATACATGTTCATTTTATGACTTCACTGTTAGGTCAGTACAAAAAACATTTTGGATCGCCATATATTATTAATCCAACCAAAAAAAAATTATCTTCAAGAAAAAATATCTGTAGGCTATAAATGAACACAAGATATTATGTAAAAGACTACTTTTTACACACCTACAAAAAAACAAGAAAGTTTCTTTGTGGCTGGTTCTGCAGGGTGTTCAGTAAAACTAAGCAGTTCATTTTCTTATGAAATTGTACCTGAGACTACGTATATTTTGGTCAAATTGGTTGTCACACAAATTATTGACTTTGTTTCATTGATTACTGTTTACTGCTTTTTATATATATTTTTAGAATGTGGTATTTATTAAGCAGTTACTTATAAAGCAGTTGTGTGCATGTGCCTAGGACTTTTGCACAGTACTGTATCTATTGTTACAGATGTGTTGCTGTGACTAAAAGGTGAAATAACTTGTATAAACTCTCTACACCACCCTAGGGTGAAATGGGGCCCCCTGGCAAGGCTGGACCAGAGGGCGGCTTGGGTCCTGTGGGGTCTTTGGGCCCACGTGGTATAACAGTGATGGGAAAAATAGTATGACCATATTTTGGGCATTATGAAGAAGTTTTAGCTATAAAGATGCAATGCAGTGCTACAATGACCCTTGTTTTGTATTCCTGTTTCTCTAGGGGCCTCCAGGGATTCGGGGAGAGAAAGGTGAAATGGGAATACCTGGGAAGATTGTAAGCCTATAGCATCCCTTGTTTTATCACCGAATAAACTGTGGCATTAATACACAATGCTTTTTTTATTTCATCTTTGTCATTGTCTTTTTTTTTAAGGGTTTACCAGGTCCACCTGGCCCAATAGGTGAAATGGGAAATCCAGGGCCTAAGGCAAGTTTGCCAAAATCCTATAATAGTATGTCATAGTCAGTGCTGTGTCGGAGTTATTTGGGTTGACAATTCATATACTGTATGTGAGCCGTCATATCAAGTTTGGTATTATGTGTGATTTAAGGCCTCTTTGTCTTTTTAAGGTCTGTGGAAGTTTAACTAGCATGCTAACACTACCTCGTTTGTATCAATCTTTTGACAAGCTTGAAAACCAAAATGGGTTAATTAAAATAACCGGGCATTGTGTGTTCTACATGCTGTAGTTTATCTAGCTAAAACACAATGTAGAGAACAAATCAGTCCCACTTCTAGCCACACCTCCGCCTGTTGCAAATAGCAATCTTTATTGTTTCATACATTTAATTCCTGCTGGCTATTTGTCTTACTAGGGAACCAGAGGGGTGGAAGGTAATACGGGACCCACAGGAACCACCGGGCCAAGGGTAGGTTACTTAAACCTTACTGCCTGCATTCTCATAGCCTGGATGTGTGAATTCATATTTTTGCATCGATTTCCTCACACTATTATTAAAAATTTTTTTTAACTTGTTCCTGCAGGGCTTGCAGGGTATACCAGGCCACCCAGGGCCTGCCGGAGAAAGGGGGCCTCTAGGACCTGTAGGGCCTTCAGTGAGTGCAAATTTTATGTTTTATGTAAAAATATTACCTTTTTTGTAGAGTTTGGTTTGAATTTTTATGCAAAAGCATCTGCCAAAAAAAAAACAAGGATGTATCAATAGTGTTATAATTGGTTTATTGTAATCCGATAATAGGAAATTCTGAATAAATTGTACAAAATTCAAGACAGTTTCCCTGTCGGTGTGCATGTAAACAGCAACATGAGGAGTTACTAGTCTTTAATTTGTAGAAATTTAATGTACTTTAATTTACTGTCCAGTTTAATTAGGGCAGTGGTGGCTCAGTCGGTTAGGGCTGTGGTTTACTGGGTTACTGATCGGAAGGGCGGGGGTTCGAGCCCCAGCATTGCCAAGTTGCCACTGTTGAGCCCTTGAGCAAGGCCCTTAACCCTATCTGCTCCAGGGGTGCTGTGAGCTGGCTGACCCTGTGCTCTGACCCCAGTTTCCTAATTGGGATATGCGAAAAACAATTTCACTGTGCTGTAAAGTATATGTGACAAATAATTTAATATTCACCCTAATTTATATTAGAAATGACAGAGGTTTGTTAAAGTATTTGTCTCAATATCCTCTTTTCCTTTTCCTTAATCACAACATAGTACTTTTCTTTAATCTGAGGTCTATCCTTTTAGCAATTATCATGTACGTAATTATTGTAAATGTGGCGGCATCCTGGTTAGCACTGTGGTCCTCGCTCCTGCAGAGTCGGGGGTTTGATTCCCACCTTGGGTCTGTGTGCATGGAGTTTACATTTTTCCTCGTGGGTGCTCTGGTTTCCTCCTACTGTCCAATAGGTTAATTGGCATTTCCAAATTGTTCATAGTGTGTAAGCTTGTGTGTGCTTATGGACTGGCACCCTGTCCACCCTGTCTAGTGCACTTCTAGAGTCCCCTGAGAAAGGCTCCAGGGCTCCCATGACCCCTGTAAGCATTACACTACTACCCCTGTAAGAAAGAGTGAGTAATATAGACATGGTGTTCCTTTTATTGTCTTGGCTGCATGTAAACATATTCAGTTCAATTCAATTTTATTTATATAGCATTTTTAACAGCATGAAATGTGAGAAAAAGTATGTATAAATTATAGTGATCAAAGTGTCCCTGATGAGCAAGCAAAGGGCGACGATAGCAAGGAAAAACTCCCTGAGATAGCAATAGAAAGAAACCTTGAGACTCAACAGGGAACCCATCCTCATTTGTGTGATATCAGATAGCAGGGATTGATCTGCAGTCATACTGAGTGTTGGGCGGCTGGAATTTCAATATAACAGTTTAAGTTAATTCCACCTAGAGTCCACTTTTGTTGTTGACATATTGACCAAATTATTACTTAATTGTTTTATTTTATTTTTATAAAGAGCTGCCTTTGTGGTGGGCGGTGGTGTAGTAGTTTGCAATCGCCTTGCACCTCCAGGGTCCGGGTTCAATTCCCCGGCCAGGCTCGATTCCCGTCTCTGTGTGCATGGAGTTTGCATGACCCCGCCGTGCTTGGTGGATTTCCTCTGGGTACTCTGGTTTCCTCCCACAGTCTAAAGACATGCAAATTAGGCTAATTGGTGTTCCCAAATTGCCCGTAGTGTGTGTATGTGTGTGTGCCCTGCGATGGGTTGGCACCCTGTCCGGGGTGTACCCTGCCTCGTGCCCTTAGCCTCCTGGGATAGGCTTTAGGTCTCTGCGACCCTGAATACAATATAAAGCGGTATAGTAGATGAGTGAGTAAGTGAGTAAGCTGCTTTTGTTCTGTAGATTGGAATACTAAAAGGTAATGTTGATGTCTTGTTTTATTGTTAGGGACTTCCTGGGATTAAAGGTGAGAGGGGAGAGAAGGTAAGTGAAACGCATGGTATTTTTCCTCTTTATGCTCGCCATTCAACTGCTTGAAAGAAATCCTTTGATGACATTTTGTTTAATAGGGAGAGCCACAGTCTCTTGCCATTATCTACGACCTTGTCACTCAGGCCTGTGAAAAGCTAGTGCACGGTATGTTTCAAAACACAGTCCTTTGCTGTTCTTATGGTTATTATTTGCCTTTTTTCTTTTTAGATTAGAAAATAAGAAATTAGTATTTTGTTGTTTTGTGGATGTACAATAGTTTGGGCTACTTTTATTCTCTTATTCACTTACAGTATGTTATTGTTTCACAGATGAAGTACATAAATTAGATGAATTTCTAAATGAGATTCGCCGCAATCCGGTGCCTGTTGAGGAGCCTGTTGGACCTCCTGGTGAGTCTGGAATCCCAGGTGGCAAAGGACGCCCAGGACCCAGAGGTCCTCCTGGGCGACAAGGAAACAGAGGGGAGACAGGCAGACCGGGGTATCCTGGAGAACAGGGTAAGACTACTGAAGTTGACTCTGTAAGGTTGTTGATTTGGGTAACTTTTAACATTCAAGTAACCAAAGGTGTAAATTAATCAGCCAAATTACAACATTGACCCCTATTTGTATTGTAGGACGCACGGGTTTGCTGGGTGTGAAAGGAGATGCAGGTTCTACCGTCCATGGACCACCAGGAAAAATGGGTTTTCCAGGTATCAAAGTTAAACTGTTTTAAAGAGGTCCTATTATGCCATTTTAAAGGTTGCTAATATTGCTTAATGAGTCTCTAAAAACAGGTTTACATGTATGCAAGGTCAAAAAACACTTTAGTTTTCTCCAAAAATAGATTTAATTTTACCCCATTTC
>JAOVVA010000019.1:10472284-10482493 GCA_028565275.1 Leiocassis micropogon
TGCTTAGCTCGGGGAACAGACACAGTCTCAATATAGTGAACCCTGAGTGACGACTCTATGCAGCTAGCAGACGGTTGATTTAGCCTGTCTGTCTGCTCCCTGGCTTTATGCTCCCAAGCAAACTGAAGATTTTTTTTTGCAATTAGCCTCAAACCTGACAGTGGCCCCACACATTTTACACACATGAGTTCTCACCACATTTCTGGGGAAATGCTCTTATATTTACTATTAAACATAGTTTTTTGATTTCTACGGTTTCTAAAATTTTTCATAATGACACAACTTCACCAAGTGATTAAGTGATCTCCATTCATAATTTTTTCCTACCTCATTTCCTCTATGTATTGGAGCTTTCTTAACCCAATTCTAGCGATTTACTTCTTTGTTGTTTTCTTTGCTTGATGCAAGCCAATTTCCCCAGACATTTTTTGACCAGCCCGTGCACTTACAAACAGAATCATTCATAAATTTTATGCTTTTAAAACCTTAATAAATAAGCAAGGGCTTGATATACGAGTAGTATGCATGCGCTTTATCTGCTGCATCGCATGATTGCAACTGAGCCAATGGTTCCTCTCTTGTGCGCGATGTGGGATTATGGGTAACACACACACACACAAACACACACACACACACTAGAGAGATTCATTGATTAATGTGATTTGACATTTGTTTTATTTTTACTTTATATTTTGTATTATTTATTTTTAAATGAATATTTTTGGGTTGTGGAATGAATCATCGTAGTTTCCATTATTTCTTATGGGGAAATTTGCTTTGAGATGCGAGTGCATTAATATACAAGCACGCTTCTGCAACAAATTATGCTTGCAATCCAAGGTTTAACTAGTAAGAGTTTTTAATATGGCATTGACCCCTATTGCGGTTTTGCCACAGATCCATGCTGCTCGAGATTCTGTGCTTAATGTGATGTGACATAGTCCATACTTATCAATATTGGCCTTGGCTTGGGTTTTACCAGGACCTCCAGGGGAAAGCAAGATGGGGAACCCAGGCCCTCGAGGTATAGATGGTAAATCAGGTATCCCTGGAATTTCTGGAACTGCAGGACAGCCTGGTGAGCTTGGCCCCCCTGGTTTGTGTGACAGCAGCAGCGGGTGTCATCGCGGAGGCCCTCCACCTGCAGGTATATAGAGATTTTGCTCCTGTTATGGACATCATCAAACATCTGTATATGCCTGTTTGTAAATAGTATTGTTATTTATTACCGGGCTTTACCTTTTCCTTTTTCAGAGGATCCATACTATGGATACCAGCCTTGATTAAACATAAGGACTAAGCAGTTACCGCTAGAGAGCAACTCGGACTAGATATTATAGAGGCACTTCAGGAAGTCATATTCAAATGGTTTATACATGCCAAGGACATGCTTTCTTATATTTATAAACCTGTTTGTTGGCTCAGGAACTTCCTCAATGCCTGACCATTCACACTGACTCCTATTTTTTTTAATGAGTTCTTTGTTATCTTTGAGCATCATTTGTTCCATTTGGGCAGGCATTTTATGCCTGTTTAATAGAATATTTTCCTTTTTCTCATCAATCTTTTTGGACATAACATGTGCCATGGATCACAAGACAAACATTACTGAGCAGGACTCATTGGATTCCACAAGGAGGAGATTTTTTTTGTCATATGTTGAATTTACTACAGAAATGACAATATCGCACTGAGAATGTTTTTCGGCTGGCATTTTACCCATGCTATGGTTTATTTTGTTGTATTTATGCACTACAGTGTGTGTCTGTATTTTTCTCATATATTGTTGAAGGCATATTAACACCACCACCTGTTTGTGTAACCTGATTTTAACAGCCACAAATTCATTTTTAAACTAAACCAAATTGTATGAAATAATCATGAAACAAAACTGTGATAATTTTTTGATGTCTTACTGATCTGCATAAGGTCTGTTATACTTGATGCTTTGTAAAATTCTTTTAGATAGTTAACACTATGTATATTCTTCTCCTGTCATATTACTGTATAAATAGTATTTTTTCTATCTTAAGTCTGTCCTACTTTTAAAGTGTATGTGTATATACAGTATGTGTGTAGAAATGAGCGTAAATAAATCACTGTGTGTATGAAACAAAACTATATTTTAAATAATAAAAATATTTCTACTATGACATTAAAAAACTGATAGAAAAAAATCACCTTTTTTTCCTTAGCAATACTAAGTATTTTTGATACATTACATTGTGTATACTGTAACAAGTAAATTGTATTAGTTGCATTTAATTTACATTTACATTTTTACAATTTAGCAGACACCCTAATTCACAACTTGTTTTATAATCTCGGTCAAAAATAAATCCTTACGTTAGTTTGAAGGTAAAAACGGTCTAAAAAAAATATACAAGACAATAATATTTAAATGACTAAACAGTACATAACCTTTCTAAAGCACACTGATAGTGTGGGTGATTATTCAGAAAGTGCTTTTGAATTGAGTCATGACATGGAATCAAGTCACTGCAGCTGCTACATTTAAAGTCAAATCATATTTGTTGACACAAAACCCGGGGACACACTTTTGACTTCTACAGTATGTTATGGAACTTGGGTACTCTGATCAATCTTAGTTCATTTGTATGGTGGGTTGTTGTTTTTAATTAGTTGCTCATGAAAATGGTTAAACTTCATGACATCAATTTATTCTTGTGTTAGTGTATGAGCGCACATACTGTATATAACTAACTGACCAAAAATAATTACATTGCACACTCTAATATTTTGTTGGACAGCCTTTAACTTGTTATGCCATGCTTTTGCTGTGGCTTTGCAATGTCACAACGTTTATGTTAATCCAGAGTCGCATTTTTTTGTGGTAAAATTCTTGCACTGATGGTAAGTTAGTCAGAACACTCCATAAACTCTTCTCCAGCGCATCAGTGGAGTTACGGTCTGGACTCTGTGGTGGTGAAAAAAATATTTTTGTTCTCATAACCACTCTTTCACATCGCACAACAAATTGGCACAGGTTTTACGCCGAATGCCTTTCCTAATGCAACCGTCCCATTTCATCCGGGCTTTGGACCGGCACTGCATCCAGTGGCAGGGTTTGGTCACTGGGTGAGAACCAAACTTATTTTGATTTAAAAAATAACGTTTACGAATTCCGCTGTACATATTCATTCATTCAGCTTCTATAATGCTTATCCTGCACAGCGGAGGTCCTGGAGCCTATCCCAAGAGACTTTGGGCACAAGGCGGGGTACACCCTGGACTGGTTATACCAATCCATCACAGGGCACACACACACAGACACACACTAGGGGCAATTTGGGGACTCCAACTAACCTAATCTGCATGGTTTTGGACTATAGGAGAAAACTGAAATACCAGGAGCAAACCAACTAAGGACGGGGAGAACATGCAAACTCCATGCACCCAGACTTGAGGGGGGATTTGAACCCTCAACCTTGGAGGTGCAAGGCGACAGTGCTAACTACTATGCCACAGTGCTGCCCCAAATGTACATATAAAATAGTTAATTAAATTTATTCCTAAATAGACAGCAATTAACTCAGTAAAATGAATAAATAAATAATACATAAATAATAGGGTAAATAATCCTAAACCTTTCCACAGAACGTGATGTACGTTTTATTTGAGTCATTTATTTTCTGAAAAATGACATCTGTAATCTGTAAACAGTGGAGCTTTGATTTGTACTGAGTTTTCCAATATGGCCGCCAGGCTCCGCCCCCTCCGGCTTCTGCACACACAGGCAGAAATGACGTCATGACGCCGTGGTCTGACGGAAACATCCGGTAGTTGAAGTTGTCCAACATGGCTAGTCGCAAGAGCAATAAGAAGACCCAGGGAGAGACTGACAAATATTCAGTGCTGTTGCCGACATACAACGAGCGGGAGAATTTACCCCTCATCGTGTGGCTGCTGGTGAAATATTTTGCCGAAAGGTGAACGAATTACTCCGGTTCTCGAAGCTCCTGAGCTGTTTAGTGTAATTTTGGTTGAATACCAAATGGTTCCTAAGTGAATATATAGTGCACTATATAGGGTGTGTAATCACTAGTTTCACACCCTACGAAGTGAACATGTGCAGATAACGCGATTTGGTATTGAGCATAAAGCTTCTGCTTGGTAGCTAGTTAATGATGATCTGTCACTGAGCTTGTGGTGAAAAAAGAAGCGTTAATTTAACCAAGATGTACAGGATACATATAAACTTATTTATAAATGTCATAATATGATTATGAATTGGATTTAAAAGTAATGTTATAGCGTGCTAACTAACTAACTAACACTGGATCACTGTGTATAGCGGCTACAACTACGAGATTATTGTGATCGATGACGGAAGCCCTGATGGGACATTGCAGATTGCGGAGCAGCTACAGAAGATTTACGGAGAAGATAAGATTGTGAGTCAAAGTTAATGTTGTACAGTGGTACTTTGCTATACACTCATACATACTGTTGCACGATTGTGCAAAGAAATTATTGTTTCTTTTCTGTTTTGCGTTTTTTTTTTTTCAGGTCTTGAGACCAAGAGCAAAGAAACTGGGTTTAGGTGAGTGACAAACAAACAAAACAAAAAAAATCCACTGAGATCTTGGTCAGTTTTTGCTTTGGTGACAGTTGCGCAGTGATAAGCGTGGTTGCCTTGCACCTCCAGTCCCTGAATCATTTGAATCTGGTCTCCGGTCTGTGTGTTTGGGATTCCACTGGGTACTCTGGTTTCCCCCAGTCATGCACTGCCCATAGTGTACGACTGGGTGTGTCCCATATTGTGCCGATGCCGAAAATATTGTGATGTGGGACGTTCGTATGCCGAAGAACCACTATATGTTCTTTTTCTTTGTTGACTGTCCTTTCTTAAAACATCAAAGGTATCATTCCCTGCTATTGTCTTGACTTGTTCTGTGTCCTGGAGTGTCCACATTTTTTTTTTGTTCTCTACCTGTTTCCCTTTCAGTACCACTCAGCATCTAGTTGGAGTTCTGTAGGTTGCATCACTGCCACCTATACTGTAGATCTCACTCTCCTCAGCTTCCCTGTCCTTTAAAGCTGACATTTCAGCCTAGTCCTTCCCAAAAACAACATTAAATGCTTCCTTTCGTCATCATTAGTGACTCCCCATTCTAAAAGCATGCATCATAACCTCCTTTAAAGTTAAAATGTTTTACTTTGTTTACTGCTCATATTCACATATTGTGACTGTGGAGGTCATTTGAGTACAGAGAACGGTCATGTCATTGTCATGTTCACGAAACCAGTTTGAGATGATTTTAGCTTTGTGACATGAAGTTACTGTGTGGGCATAAAGGGATGGACATGGTCAACAACAGTACTCAGGTTGGCCGTGGCATTTAAACAGTGATCAGTTGGTACTACAGCCTCGAAAGTGTGCCAAGAAAATATTCCCCACACCATTACATCACCACTACAGGCCTGAACCATTGATAAAAGGCAGAATGGATCCATGCTTTTTAAAAATTTTTATTCATGCCAATTTCCGACCCTACCATCTGAACATCGCAGCTGATCTTGAGACTCATCAGACCAGACAAAGTTTTTCCAATCTTCTATTGTGCAATAATTTGGTGAGCCCATGCAAATTGTAGCCTCCGTTTCCTGTTTTTAGCTGACAGAACTTGCACCTGGTATGGTCTTCTGCTGCTGTAGCGCACCTGCTTCAAGGTTCAATGTATTGTGTGTTCAGAGATGCTCTTCGGCTTACCTCGGTTGTAACGAGATGTTATTTGAGTCTATCAGCTTGAACCAGTCTGGCCATTCTCCTCTGACCTCATGGCATTTTTGCCCAGAGAAATGAATATTTTCTGTTCCTCAGACCGTTCTCTGTAACCCCTAGACATGGTGAGCAACAGTTTTAGAAATACCCAGACCAGCCTGTCTGGTACCAACAAGCACACCATGTCCAAAGTCACTTAAATCAGCGTTCTTCTTCATTTTGATGCTCAGTTTGACCTTCAACAGATAATCTTGACCGCGTCTACATGCGTAAATGCTGCCATGCGATTGGCTGATTGGATCTCCGGGAATAGGGACTGGAGTGCTGTGCCAACCCATCACAGGGCATAAGTGCACATCTTCTCAGCCACACACTGGTTTCATCCTATTAGTAGCTATGGATTGCGAAGTCATTATATGCAAGTGTGTAAACTGTATAATGGGGTTTTAATTGCTTTTCAGGGACTGCGTACATCCACGGCATTAAGCATGCTACTGGAAACTTCATCATCATTATGGATGCTGATCTGTCTCATCATGTAAGGCTTTCGTTTTTATTTTTATTTTACTTATGATTTTAAGTCTGTTTCTGACTTTACTGGATTACACGGTCTTACATGGATGTTTCATACTTTTTTTTTTCAGCCAAAATTTATTCCAGAATTTATTGAGTAAGTCCTAAGTTATATGGTTGTATAAGACTGTCGTTTTATTAAATGAACATGTCATGTCACACTGCCCAGGCCGTTTATCAAACTGATATATGGTGTTTAGAAAACAGAAAGAATGTGGGTATGACCTAGTGTCTGGAACAAGGTATAAAGGAGACGGAGGTGTTTATGGATGGGACCTGCGCCGAAAGCTCATTAGGTAACTTGCGCTGCTCTCTTTCTACAGTATGCCTTAATTTGTTTTTAGATGAATTATCGTAATTTTTCAGTAGTATACACAAGTATTTTCGTGTTTGAATTAAAGTGTTGAAAAGTCATCCTTTGTGAAATTGTAATAAATAAATTGTGATTAAGTAGTTTTGTCCATAGTGACACAGTTTAGCTAAAAAGCTATAGTACATACATACAACAAAAATTCTCAAAAGTTTTTGAGTCAAAAAAGGGGAGTCAAAAATTATCCGGCTGTAGAATTTATTTTGATTAACTTTGAGAAATAAATATTTATAATTTTTTATATAATTTCTTTGCTTTTCAATACACTTTGCATATAAAACACTTTTCAATACACATTGTCCATCTGTCAACAAGCATTCGTATTTCCCACTCATTAAAAAAACAACTTTTATCCTGAGCCGTGAGCCACAAATGCACCGGTGTCTTCACTTCTTCATCAGAAGTGAATCTTCATCCTCGTAGAGCTGTTTTTAGGGGACCAAACAGGTGAAAGTCAAATGGAGCAAAAGATGTGCATGGTCATGCAAGATTACAACGCCCTTGGATAGCAGTCCTCCTCATTTAATCCAGAGTTTAGGATTATCTCTTGAAAATCCCAAAAAACTGCAAGCACCAATTTACCAGCTGATTATTGACTTTTTAACTTGTCGTTGGTCTGCGGTTTGTCCATGCTTCCGTTCCATACTCTGTCTTTTATTCTTAGGCTAGTCATGATAAATCCATCTCATCACCGGTAATGATTCTCTTTAAGAAACTTTCACCTTCCTTACGGTATTTGTCAAAATTGTGTTTGCAGATATCCAAACACTTTTGTTTATGCACTTCTGTGAGTTGTTTGAGCACCAGGTACACCCTCAGACCACAAAAAACAAATCGCTGCAGGCTGCTCTTCTTTCATGCAAATCACAAGTAAGGAATCACCGCAGTTACAAATGAACTGCTAATACATAATACTAATACGTAGTAATACGTTCACACCTGCACAGCAGTGACTGGGGAGACAGAAGCCTTGAACTGAAAGCTGAAAAGATCATTTTTGACTTGCCCTCGTACATTACTCAAATATATATTTTTTTCTTATCATTTATACATAACTTGTGTAAATGTAAAAAAATATATATATATGCCCTTCTATGAATGTAGTATGACACTCTGCAGTTTGATTCTTTGTACGAAGGCCATAGAACTAAAGTGCTATTTAACCAACCTGATGTTTTATTACTCTATTTCCTATGCGCTAATCTAATGTCTTTCTGTAGCCGAGGGGCGAATTTCATCACACAAGTCCTGCTGCGACCTGGAGCATCAGATCTGACAGGGAGCTTTAGGTATGAGGCATTTTTTTCACGACTGTTTTCCTTCTTGATGACCTCAAGCCATCATCTTTTGAACGCTTGTAGTGAGTTTACATTTAAATAACTCATTTCTATGTGAACAGCGATGACGCACTGTTGCTCATCCTATTTCTTTTACTTTCCCAGGCTCTATAAGAAAGACGTACTGGAGCACCTGGTGAAGCATTGTGTGTCTAAGGGCTATGTTTTCCAGATGGAGATGATTGTTCGTGCTCGACAGCTAGGGTACACCATCGGAGAGGTCAGTTAATCTGTTGTTTATGTTGGGTGTGACTTGTCATATGATGAAAATTTAAGGTATAAAAAGTAAGCAAAATACTAACTCTTGTTTACATTACTATAATGCGTGACTAGTTTCCTGAATAAAGCACGGTACTGAGACTTAATAAATTTGAATGGACAAGTTGTACATTATAAAATATCACTATTCATTTACAGAAGAGCATAATGATTGCTACAGCAATTTCTATTATAGCAAAGAACTAAATAAGAAATTAAACACGCCAGGACATGCTGTTGTAGGAAAATATGGTGACTGGTGATGCAATTTACCAATAACCGCATATCCGATGGTGCATTATTCATCTTGGACCGTGGCCTTTTTTCAGTTTATAGTTAGGTTTAAGTGTATTGTTTATGTTAAGAAACAAGCTAGTTTCTTAACATAACAGATATTAGCCAGAAATAATTTTTCTTTCACTAGCCATACTGTTTTATTTGTTTGTTTGTTTTTGTCATGTGACCAAGAAACTACAAAGTCTCATCACTGGTCCTGGACCCTGGTCTTGGACGACCCCCTGTCCTGCACATGTTCGCATTTTCTGCTCTACCATACATATTTTTGTTCGGAAGAGTTTGTTAATTCGGATTAGCTAAATCAGATGCACAAAAGTATGTGGACCCCTGACCATGACGGTCATAGATGCTTTTTAAACATTCCATTCCAAAAGTTCTTCCACACCGACCTTGGCAAAGCAACTTTGTCTTCATTCTGGCTGTCTGTGCACACAGTGCTCTTGTTAACATGAATGCTGTTATGTCTGTTATTTTATTCTGCAGGTTCCAATCTCGTTTGTGGATCGTGTTTATGGAGAGTCCAAGCTGGGGGGTAATGAAATAGTCTCTTTCCTGAAAGGACTGCTTACTCTTTTTGCTACAACGTGATTCAGTCACTGGCTTTGTGACCCGCTGTGTGATGTGGCAAGTTCATAACATCTACTTCATAGCCACACTACACTCACCTGCTGCACTCTGCCTACTGGTTCTAGTGTAATTAAAGATTTCATGTTTGCAAACTGTAGCTGGCACTACAAATTACAATCTGGTAGGATGTTTTGCTTTGACCATTTTTTTTAAACAAAGTTTTCTTTCCTGAACACACAACCTGCCACAGTTTATAGATCTCAGAATGGATATCAAGACCAAATTTGCATGAATTTTTCAAGAAATTGAATCATTTATTGAAAGTAAAAAAAAGAAAAAACTTTTTTGTGAAGATATCTTTTGTGATTAACACGTTTTGTTGTAAGACCCTGAGTCAGATGCTACAAGAGTTGAAAAAGTGAGAAGAATGCTGAAATACACAATGTTGCTAATAAATAAAAGAATTTCCCCCCAAAAAAACCAAAAACAGTAGAGTATCTTCTGTTTCTCTCGTAATGGAAAGTGTTTGTTTATCTTCATGGCCCAGCGAACATACGCTTGCACACGTTAGCACATTTTTATATTTTAATCGTCTCATTTAATTTTATTACCATTACTGGATTGGTCATTTGGTAGACAGTTACAAATTTTTGAGGATTTATGAACAATATAAAGTGTAAGTCACCAAAATAAAGAAGGAAACACAAACATGCCATGTTGTTTATACTGTATTTAACATTCACAAATGTCATGTATGTTCAATGTTTAATTATTTTAATGATTTGAGTCATGTCAGGTTTGTGGGTGCAGTGTTTAATAAACCTGCCTGAATATCAAATTGCTATAAAACCGTAGGCGGGTAATTTCCATTATCTTTTTAACTTATTTGAATAAACTAGTCTGTCATAAGGTCTTAATTACTCCGTCTTGTCGCTGTCACTGTGCAGCTGTGAGTTAGGTTAAGCGCATATTTAGTCTGTTTCATTATAATGTATAAACTCCCACAACATTTCCAAAAGTTGCAAATCTGTCTCTCTCATATAATTATTTATTTATTCATT
>JAOVVA010000019.1:10482518-10517962 GCA_028565275.1 Leiocassis micropogon
TATTCCCCCTAGTGTTCTGCACTGATGACATTATCTCATGAAGCATATATTAACCATTTAAAGCAAAGTTGTTCTGCACACATCATTACTTGGGTAACTTGGGGCATCCCAGTTGATTTATAGGTCTGATACCCCAGCATCTCACGTCTAAAAGTAGTCCCGGCAACTTGCGCGCAAAAACCAGCACAGCGCCACCACCTGAACTGAGTACTGAGGCACTGTATACATCCGACTCTCAGCGGGGGTAGATACCCAATGCAGAATTGACGCATCCAACTTTGTCCAATCAGCTCGTACCCAATGGCGCCCCCTATGGATATTTTGTCTGCTATTACACACGGGGGGTTGTTTACTGCGATATCACGGGGAAAAAAATACCCGGCGCGAAGACGACCGGCTTTTTGAAGTCTCCGAATTCCAGGTAAGCTAAAGAGGGCACTCGTGAACAGGTAAAGTGATGATTAAAATGAGTGCTCGAGGACTTCGATTCCCTGCCGCCATCCTGATTTTTTTTTTCCTCTTCTATCATAATCAAACACATATGTCACTTCCGCCCTCTTTCACACGCCATTTTGAACGGAACATGTTAAGGAGAGGGATGCATTGTTAAAAGGAAATGCTGCGAACGCGTTAAGTGTGGGTAATTATTACTGTAATTTAGATTGATGTAGACCGGATCGTGATAGGCGTGCTTTTATTTTCATCGGCAAAGTTTTCCGTCGCCGCTTTAGTTTCAGGTTTTCTAGATGAGTTGCAGCAAATCCCCGCCAGCCGAACGAGCAGAGGCAGACAGCTCCGGGGTCGGATAGTGGCAGGAGTCGAGCTCCCTCTTTCGGTGTGGTGTGTCCGCCTCGGCATCGCTTAGTGCGGAGAACCGGCTGCAGGCTGCAGGAGGAGGGACAGCACCGCGAGAGCGCCGCGCGTGCTTTGTCTCTCAGCAATTGTCCTGTGTGAGGGGGGGACTAACCTCAGCGGGAAGCCGCGTCCGAGTCAGGTAAAAGTGTGTGTGTGCTGTCAAACTCGGGGTAGATACTTACCGGGCTGCTTTGTAATGTCTAGGCAGCTACGCGGCTAACCAATAAAAATGATTTCAGTCAAGAAAACCCCGGCGACGAGGCTGCTAGCTAACGTTAGCTACAATTACAGGAGTTACTAGCTAGCTAGCAAACGGCAAGAATCCTGCCAGTCTATCGGGCTAGGGTGGATAAAGCGCCGCTTTAACCGACACAAATGACCGGAATAGTTAGCTAAACCACGGACATACTTGTATTTACACTTCTGTTTTAGCTAGTCGACAAGCTAGAAGTCTGTCCTAGCCGTTGAGAAACGGACATCTATATAACAAGCACAAGGAGGAAGGCTCGAGAATCATGAGCTAACGGAGTTAGCCGGTTGGTCTAGAGACAGTTTTCTGTCACTGTTTTGTCACCAGGATCTACAATAGTAATAAAACCAAAGATGATAATATTAGCACGTATAGTCCAACATAAACACCAGGTAGAGACGTGATTATGTAGACACCTGCTGTCATATCTGCACTTCTACACAAATATACTACTAATTAATAACTTCTTGTCCTGTGATGGATGCATGACTATTTTACTGTCACAGTACAAGCCTCTTGGATGAACACTTCCTTAATAATATGGTTATTTTGAGACATGCTTTATTTCACCCCTTGAGGGGGTTCATGACATGTCAGGAGTGTATAAATCTCTAATCTGGATCATTTGTCTGTATATTGATCTGCATGCCTCATACATACACATACAGTATGTGCTATATGGAGGATCTCTAAGTTTGATCAGAAAGTATGATTCTGGCCAAAAGTTGAGCATATTTTAAATAAATAAATAAATAAAAGATTGATTTATTAAAACGGATATTTACTTTTGGTTTAAGCTGATGCACAAGTTTACTTTATAAGTTTGCTCTTTCAATTTGGTTTACAGATCTGGAAGGAAATATGGAGGCTTTCTAGCACTGTGTGTGAAAGAGATGTAGAAAAGGTTTAAGTGTCTTCAATCAGAAGTGACCAAGGTGAACAAAACTTTTGGGTGGCTATGACTATCCATATGTACGTATGCATGCCTGCTAGTGTAATATATATGAAATATATATAGGAAATATATAGGAAATGTTTTTCCTAATCCAGATCAGCTATATGGGTAGGGTAACATTTTTCCGGATCACCTGCACTAAGATGGTCAGGCTGAAAATAACCCCCACCCAAAATCCACTGCAGACATTTGCACCATGTTGGAGCCGCTGCCTCAATAGGAGGCGCCATTCTGTGATTGCAGTTCAGGAGGCAGCACAAAAAGAGAGCGGAAAAGGGGCAGGCAGAGTGGGGAGAGGCTTATATAACATGCAGGGCAGAGCTGATCTCTAGCGCCATCTTCTTTGGATGGGTGGATGAGGAAAAGCTAGAGTGGAGAGGAAGCTTTTTTTTCCCTTTTCTTTTTTTTCTTTTTGAGATACAGAGCCGAGCTTGAAGTCAGTGCAGTGATATTGAGGTGCTGGTCAGTGGAGCATCCAGCGCTGTCACTGGGTTTCACTTAAAGAATTAGTTCAGTGCATGAACATTGCCCGTTGTATATTTTTACTCTCACTATAGAAATGCTGTTTTTGGTGAAAGACCAGGCCGATATAGGAGTAAAAAGCTAAATCCTGTATTGGCAGTGAGTTATAACATGGAATCAAAGTCTTTCATCAGTTGTATGACCAAGTTTATGAGATGGAGATGAAATCCACACCTCACTGTTTCAACTACAAACTAGTTTTCGTGCCTCTGAAGCATTTGAATAGCTTGGTTATAAAGGACTTATGTTCAGTGCTAAACAATTACTTCATCTATTATTATTTTTGTGTCTCTAGTTACTTACAAAATGCTAACCTAGGAACTCTAAGAGGTCAGAATGCTAACAGAATAAATTATGTTTTGTTATGGTACACATTGCTTTATAGTACCAGTATTGCAAATGGCAACACTAAACAAAAAACCTTAATAGGGACACAGGGACAAATTATAGGAAAAAACCAAGCTGAGGTGCCAGAACAGATCAAGTGCTGTTCGATTGTACAAGTCTCTGGGACTGTACTGGTCACACATTTTCCCATTTTGATGATGATGGTGATGAAATAATGGTGAAGAACGCTGTCATAACGCGTTGATTGAAAATCTACCATAGGTGTTGAGATCTGGTAATATGCAATGACCTGTTGAAGGTCATAGCATATCATTTACATAATTTTCATACTCATTTAGTTATTCAATGAGCCCTTGTGTCCTGTAGATCGGGTGGTATCCTGAGACCACTGCTATCAGAAAAGCAACATGTCATTATAGGTTTTAAAGTTTTAGATCAGACTGGCGCAAAGGTATAGACATCACATTGACGCTTGAGCATGCGGTATCTTCACAAATTTCCTATCTTCATAATTTGAATGTGTCAGCTTCTTTGGTACTATGACATTTCCTGGTGAATAAGCATTTTAGTGTCCCTTTTTATGCCTTCCCATGTGCACAACCTCAGTTTCTGTCAGTGAGAATAAAACAAGACAATTATTCAGTCATTAATAACAAACTGAGTTATTTACAGCAATCAATTTTTGTGTGTCTGCTGGCTAATCAGTTTGAAAAATGTGGTGTATATTTGACTTCGTTGGAGTCTGAGGTTCTTAAAAATATCCAAACAAAATTGTTGCATTTTATTAGGGAGAAAGTTTAATTTGCAAATACTCTTCAGTGTTTTTGTATATCGCAATAATTGCACTCTAAGTTGTTTTAATACAGATAAAAGATGTACGTGATGTTCTGCACTACACTCTTATTTGTGGACCTATAGAAGCTTGAATATGAGATGCAAGGTGATTGTAGTCACGGAACTTCACAGTCAAAGCTTTTAGTCCAAAAATTCTGAAGGTCATGTTTTAGGGTTGGTACTATTCTGGTACAATATCTTAATTTTTTTTTTTTTTTTTTACTTGATAGTTTTAAACATGCATTTTAATGTTTTTATCTGTTGTGTGTTTCATTTTTGTAGGTGGGCAGCATGTTCCAACTCCCAGTTAACAACCTTGGCAGTTTGCGGAGGGCCAGGAAAAATGTAAAGAAAGTACTGGGGGATATTGGCTTAGAGTTTTGCAAGGATCATGTTGACGTAAGTATTGATGTCACTATCAAACCGTTTGTTGTCTCTTACTAATGGATTTAATGATGTTCTATTAACATGATGCTACAGTTCCTGTGAACTTTTGTTCATGCAGATTATACCGATCCGTTCTGTTTTCTTGGTACTGTTTCATATGCCTTTTCCTATTTTAGTTAAATAGTGCTTATTATAACATTCAGAATTATCTAAAAATGCATTAAATTATCAGCTGCATTTTCAATAATGTTAAAAGCTTATGTAGGTGGAAGTGGTAAGCTTGTCAGATGACGCGCTTATCATATTAATGATGTGAAATGAACCTTTATAGGGCTTGGGCATGTGTTGAATATAAAAAATGCATGTAAATACAGTATATGCCAACTGAAATGTCAAGTTTGTCATAGTTCACTATCGTGCAAGCCAATCTACTCGTGTAACCATGAACTCCATATAAGCCTCCAGTGTATGGAGGACAGATCGTACCAAATTAAGAATATTTCTGCAGTTAAATGCATTCATATATAATTAAGCATCCTGAAAAGCTTTATTTAACGCTTCTGTTAATCTTTCCAAGTAGCTGTTTTAAAATAAGTTGTTCGTTGTATGTGAGCAGGTGTGAATTTATTTTAGCATTAGCATTGAAATGGTTAAGGTATTAAAAATTAGCCGAGTTGCTGCACTGTGAATAAGATTATCATGTTCAGTGTACTGCAAGAAGGTAGGCGATGTATATTTTTGTCCAGTTAAGTATTGTTCGTTTTTTTCTCATTACTTACACATGCGCATATTGAAAAGCCAGCGCTACAGATTCTGACCTTATTTTTGTTTTCTGTGACTGCTGTACTGCTGGAAATACACCAACACACTATGCAATGTTCATGACTCATGAGTTAAAACAAAAGTATTGTGGAGGCTCTGCTCTGTCATTCCTACACATTTCTTTAACACCAGCTTTGTACAAGAGTTATTTACATTGCCAGGGAGACACTGATGTGCTCTGATACTCCCACACTGATCTGATCAGACTGTTTATCTTTCGGTTATAATGAAATTATAGTACACTATGTATATTTAACAATTCTACCATTGCTAAATTAGTATTTCTTGACATCTTTGGCATTCACAAATATTTTTAAACATTCCAAGCCATGTTGATAGTGGCTTTACTAATTTATTAAACATTTTATTTTTATATTTATTCAAGAATTTAGCAATTAATATATTTCTAGATTCATATAAAGATTTATTCAAGGGTTCGTGCTATGCTTTAACATAAAGAAGGCTGGGTTTGCTTTAGTTTGAGTTTTTGTAATTGGACAGCTGTCCTGTAATTGTGATTGGACAGTAGAGCACACAGGTGCTTTTTAAGTGTACTGAGCAGAGCAGTTGCCAGACTTTGCCAAGTCTTATGCAACCACATTCATCCTGAAAATAATCACCCCAGTAATAACCATAATCATGTTGAAATGTCCTGCAAGGTAGCCAGACTACATATTCCGGATTTGTAGACCGTCAAATGACGGGTACAGTCGGATCTCTTTGCAATAGACTTGCCAGGACTTTCATAATACGATCTGTGTAACTGTGGTTCATTTTAACTAGAATCAGTTGTATGTTCGTAATAGAACATAAGACTATTAAATAAAGGAATGCACTCTTCATGTGTTGTCGTAGTCGCAATGCTTGATGTGCAAGTATGACAAACCTCCCCCTGAGAAAATGACCAATCTGTTTTCTAGACTCCTAGCCACATTTGGCTGTTGCACGATTTAAGCTTGTGATCTCATCACAATAATCGGGTGAACAGTTTTCCGTTGTTTCAGTGAGGAGCCCGTCACAATTGGCACATAATGGGTAACCATGATGCATATCTATAGATTCTAAATTTGCTTTACATGTACACGTGTTTGGCAGGTTAAGGACGAAACACATTTTCGTCCATGTTCATTTTATTAATGTCTATACACAGTACACTAATTCATAGCAAACGATAGCTTGCACAAATCACATTGAAATTGAAACCACATGCAAAAAAAAATATTGCTAACCCTACATTCACACTAGCAAGCGACAAGTTGCTCATGCTATTTGGAGGTTGTCTTACGTGCATGTAGCAACCACTACTTTCTTTTGTCTCTCGGGTGTGCAGCGTCCAGAAATGTATTTTTAGTTCTGATGAGTAGATGTATATTGCTTATCAGTAACTAGTTAAACACAAGTTACACAATGCACTACTATGAACTACTGTGAAAATTGGTTGGTTGATTTACATGTGCATGCATGTTACTACTTCATACTAATTATGTTGGCTTATTAACAAAGCAGGCTACACTGTATTGCCAAAGGTTTCTGGATACCTGACCATCACACCCTTATGTTCTTGCTTAACTTCCCATTTCAGGTATAGTCTCGCTTCTTTTAATAACCTCCACACTTCTGGATTGGCATTCCACTGAATTTTGGAGTGTGGCTTTGGGGATGTGCCCATTCATCTATAAGACCTTTAGTGAGGTCAGACACAGATGTTGGGCAAGGAGACCTGGGCTGAAGTTGGTACTCAAGATTATCACAGAGGTGTTCAGTGGGCTTGAGGTCAGGCCTTTTTGCAGGCCACTCAAGCAGTCTGTGTCTTTATGGACTTAAGCTTCAATGAAGAAAAATTGTAATAAATGTTATATGTGCAGCCTACTAAGCCATACTGTATAACTGTCTGCTTGCAGCTTTGTGGGTAATGTTTGCGACACATGGGTGTGATGGTCAGGTATCCACAAACCTTTGACCACATAACTGTACTCAGTACAAAGACTGAAAAACAATTCAAGACTGTCTCTATTTTGCTACATGGCATTTTGCTACATGGTATTTAAAGAAAATCTGTTTTAGAGGTTTTCTTTTCACCTCGACCCATGTTCAGATTCTTTCACTTTACCCTGGTCCTTGACAAGTTTCTCATTTCCTTCAGATGATTAAACATTCTTCTGTGTGAGGATGCATTCTTAGGGTGATGGCAAGTGTTTACATTTTGGCCAAGCATAGTGCTATGAGCCAATATGCTTTTGGTTTCATAAGGTCAGGTAGGCTTTTTTATTTTTGAGTTTCAGCATGCCTTTTGGCAAATTCCATGAACGATTTTTATATGTTTACTAAATTAAATTGTCAGTTCTAATGATGATGGGGTCGATCAACTAAAACTGTAGTTCTCATTTGGAAACTTCAAAAATGTTAATTTAAAAGTAAGACATGACCACAGTGCAGGATGTGACAAACATTTAGATAACATAAGAGTGTTGTGTATCAAGGTACACTGGATGCTGCGGTTTAAAAAAAATCTGTCTGAGCTGGTGGTTCTCTAGGGTCTTTGGACCTCTAGAGGAGAGTGAAGCATAGCTGTTAGTTACAGCTAAAAAGAAATACAATGGACCATTATTTATTACCAAGTTTGTATGTTTTGGTAAGTTTGCTTATGCTAGTTTTTGACTGTTTTACTCATTCAAATAATGCTACAAATAATGTCAATTTGGACCTGATGTGCTTTGTCGGAAACATATAATTAAATAAAAATAAATAAAAATATTATTCTAAACATTTAAATATTGTTAATAATCATCATGAACATTGCAGTTAAATATTTAATTATTATCTGGCCTAATGCATCTCCTAAACTGTAAAATATATATGGTGGAAACTGGGTTCATTAAAGTAATTCGTTTAAAAATTCTGCTCATAACACGATTTGGTTGTACACAGATAAAAAAAAAAAAATTATTCCATAGGAATACATGTAAATAGAATTGTTCTGTTCCCTATCACTATGAACTATATTTAATTGTTTACTTTTGTTTATATTACAAAATATAAAACAAAGTACGAAAAAGCCTTAATTATACAAAAAAATATACAGCACTAAATATAAATTGTATAGAGAGCGCGCACTTCATTTTTACATGTATTGTTCACGCACCTTTCTTAGGGAGACTTGTGAACTGATGTGAACGAATGGTGGAGAGGAGGTTATGTTTGGAAGGAGAGACCCCTTCCATAACAACACTGGGTAATTCTTCTTCAGGGGTTTTCTCTCTTTTTGTTTCTTGGCCTCTGGTTTGTACATGGCAGCCATTTGCACTAAAAATCTATTCAGGAAGACACCGCGTGATTGTTCATAAGATGTAGGACCCTGTTCGGACCCAATCTTCGTCAAATTTTTTGGTCGTGAACCGATTTGTTCGTACTTCTCATATTTGCCCAATAATGAGAAGAAGAAAAAAAACACAAATTCAATTGACTTTACTGTGGACTCTCTTGAGTTCATTCATAATGAAAGTCCCCATGCACCTTTAATGGAATACTATAATTTATCCATGTGTTAGATGATAATGAAGACCTAAATAGAAACCAAGTGATTAGATTTGTATATATTTTTCATACATTTCCCATTGTCTGTTGCAGGACTATAAAGAGTTTGTGCCCAATGAGTTCTACGTCAAGAACACCACATGGGATGATGTGTGCATGTGGGATCCTTCTCTTACGAAAACACAAGTAAGTATAGCTACGTTGTGCTGCACACTGGAGAAGCATTAGCAGCCGCCAAATGCTACATTACGTTATGTCAGTTGCTTTGTTTATATTAATAGTCTGTTTACATTTTTCTGCTTCTAGGACTACCGGTCAAAGCCATTCTGTTGTTCAGACTGCCCATTTTCTTCTAAGTTCTTTTCTGCTTATAAGAGCCACTTTCGCAATGTTCACAGTGAAGACTTTGAGAATCGAATCCTTCTTAACTGCCCGTATTGCACTTACAATGGGAACAAGAAGACCCTGGAGACCCACATCAGACTCTTTCACATACCCAACAATGCGGTGCGCCAGAGGACCGGGGGTCTCCAAGGGGCAGTATCTGGGTTGAAGGATGGTAATCGCCTGGACAAGCCTCGAGACAGTGTAGAGCAGGCAGTGTACTACTGTAAGAAATGCACTTATAGGGACCCACTATACAATGTTGTGCGCAAGCACATCTATAGGGAACACTTCCAACACGTAGCTGCTCCGTATTTAGCCAAACCTGGTGAGAAGTCAATGACTCCTAATGGATCAACAGCTGGTCCTGACACAGGCAAAGGTAGCGTAACAGATTCTAATAGTCTTGCAGGTGCTAGTAACAGTAACAGCTCAGCCATTCACTGTAAGCGCTGCCTTTTTGTGCCCCGTACTTATGAGGCCCTAGTGCAACATGTCATTGAGGACCATGAACGCATTGGCTATCAAGTTACTGCCATGATTGGCCATACAAATGTTGTTGTACCTCGTGCCAAGCCTGTTATAATGGTGGCTCCTAAATCCCAAGGAGACAAAAGCGTTTCTAGCGTTCCATCAAAGGGCACTTTAATGACATCAGGGCTGCGGCCATTGTCCACACAGCAGTTGAGTCGTATTGTAATTCCTAAAGGGAATTTGAACTCCACTCGGCTCTTATCGGATGTTAATTTAAAGTCTGGTACTTTTGGCTTGAAATCTGCCACTTCTCAGGCAGTGTCCATTGGGGGACAGCAAGTGCGGGTTGCTTTACCAGGCAGTTCACAGCTTTCAGTGACCCAGCAATCCCAAACATCCAGACCTCAACTTTCTTCTAATAGTCTACGCAGCCCAATTTCTGCATCAACATCTGCTTCTGTTCTGAAGATTCCACCACTGACCTCACGAATCCAGGCAGCTGCTACTAGTGTAACATCTGCTGCTCCCAGGAAAGGTATTTCTGTCCTGGGCACATCATACACTCAGAAATGGAAGATCTGCACAATCTGCAATGAGCTCTTCCCAGAAAATGTGTATAGTTCTCATTTTGAGAAAGAACACAAAGCTGAAAAGGTGCCAGCGGTGGCCAACTACATTATGAAGATCCACAACTTCACCAGTAAATGCTTATATTGCAACCGCTACCTGCCCAGCGACACGCTACTCAACCATATGCTAATCCATGGTTTATCATGTCCATACTGCAGAGCTACATTCAATGATGTGGAGAAGATGGTGGTCCACATGCGAGGGTCACATCCCAATGAGTCTGTTGGGGTACGTACCGATTCCCCACTGACATTTGATCTCACCCTTCAACAGGGAAACCCCAAGAATGTCCAGCTGATTGTCACCACGTATAATATGCGAGATGCTCCTGAAGAATCTGTGGCATTTCATGCCCAAAACAAATCTTCCCCCACCACACAGGCAAATAAGCCTCCAAATCAACGCTTCTCGAAGATATCTACTGAGTCCCCAGATGCAACAGTTGTTAAGAGTGGACCACAGACAGCTGTTCCCTATAAGAGAGATGTGGGTAAGACCCTTTGTCCACTCTGCTTCTCCATACTGAAGGGTCCTATCTCGGATTCCCTTGCACACCACTTGAGGGAGAGACATCAGGTGATCCAGACAGTGCATCCAGTGGAGAAAAAGCTGACCTATAAGTGCATACATTGCCTTGGTGTCTACACCAGTAACATGACAGCATCTACTATCACTTTGCATCTAGTGCACTGCCGGGGTGTGGGCAAAACTCAAAACGGCCAGGACAGCAGGTCTTCTGCAACTTCTCGACTTGTCAAGGCTCAGGGAGCTTCCTTAAAACGTTCCGGCTTTGCAAATGATGGTGAAATTGACCCAAAGAAACGCAAAGTAGGGCTCGAAGACTACACGCAGTCAGGCCCACTTGCCTTAGTTGAGCAGAAAGAGGAGCCTGTTGCATTGGCCTTAAATCCAAAGGGCCACGAGAATGAGTCCTATGAGGCTCGCAAGGCTTTTCTCACTAAGTATTTCAACAGACAGCCCTACCCCACCCGCAGAGAAGTGGACAAGCTAGCATCCAGTCTCTGGCTGTGGAAATCAGACGTATCAAGCCATTTCGAAAACCGAAGAAGGAAATGTGTCCGCGACTGTGAAAAACAGAAAGTTAGTGTTTTGCTAGGATTCAAAATGAACCATGTTATGCAGTTACAACATGTAATGGACTTCGACACGGAGTGTTACTTTGAAACCCATGAAAAGGAGCAAAAAAGTCGAACATCACGGGATTTCATAGGCAGATCTGCCGTTGCGATTAGACGACAAAGAGAGCAAGAAGCTATTACTAATGGTGATATCCAGGAGCATGACGTGCCAGCTAGATCTACAGCCAATGCCTCACCGCACTCTAATGGTCAGAAGGTCGCCAGAGGGTATGATTGCAATGAGTCCGTCAAGACACTTTTAAAACCTGGGGAACTTATGAATTCAGAGCCCATCTCTGTCGATTCGGACAGTGATGATGAGAGAGATCTTAAAGAACCACAAGAAAATGACTCCAAGTTGAACATCCAGATAGCTAGTGTCATAAAAAGTGAAGAGAATACAAGTGACTCTTACCCAGAGGATTCTCTCAACGGTGAAAACGGTTATGGATCATTAGATGAGCTTCAAAACAGAGAAAAACCCACAGAAGAGGGTCAGGATGGACAATCAGATACCTCTATTGGAAAGCAACAGGTCTGATATTTAAATACAGTTACAAATGCATACAGTTCACATGTTCTGTTTCCCAGCGATCAACAGTGCTGCCTCATTTGAAATTGTGGACCACGCTAACAGGCAGCGAGATGGAATACTTTTCGTAAACTTTCTGAAGCCATTTTAAAGGCAAACAGACAGACTTTTGATAATGTATAGGTGAGTGTTAAATTAGTTTACTGACATGGAGGCAAGAAGGAGCTTTTCCTCAGGCTAGGGAAAGAGAAAACTTAAAATGCCCCAATCAGTAGAATATGTTTTGCCTTTAGTTTGTTCCTTTAAAAATTTCACAAAATACTTAATGTACGTCTTGCCACTATTGTGTGGCCGGGCGAGTGTTTATTAGAATCACAGGTATTCCTGAATTTCATGTAATCATATAGCTAGTGTATATTTGTACAGTCTTTTAGTTCTGTCTAAGATGTTGGTGTATGTGTGCTCAGATTTGCTAATCATTTTGTGCTCACTCTAGATGGTCATATGTTATACATTGGTTCACTTAATGGATGTGGCTTTTGGTGGCTGTTCAACATGGTTATTTTCAAACAAACTATTACAGTTTGCTAAGTAATATATCTATATATTAAAAAATCAACTAAAATAACCTTTTGCTTTATTTTTTTTCTGTTTATAACTTAAGTATTCTTTTTTTTTTTTTTTTTATGTTTGCCATGACATACAATTAGTCCACTGTAAGAGCAGTTTGCTCTGATACAATTGTTGTCCTGAGGTCCGGGCACAGAGCATTGAGAATGACCTTCATTGCGTTGTGCTTTGTTTTATTTGTGCCCAGTTTCAGCCTCTGCAGAACAGTGCTTTTTTCTCACATAACTACTTTTTTTTTTTTTATTGCTTCCATGAATGGACTCTGGATTCTGCCTGTAGTGCACAAAGAGCCTTCACCATCAACCTGACTTGTCTATATGTTTTAGTTTGTGACCTGCAATTATGTTTGTATGTTTTGTTTCAGTTTGTTTATTTCACTTAAAGCATTTCTGAATAATAAAGTGCTGTATTGTGCTTATCATAGTGGTTCTAACCCTGCCCTCCTTCTCAAATTTAAAACCACGCTGTTGGTCCACTCAAGGGTATAGTCGCAATGAGTTGGTCAAAAACCAGTTTTAAAATCTTGGGGCTCTGAGCCTATCTCTGTGGACATTAACATCATGGCCCCGACATTTACATCTAGTTCACCCTAACAGTGGTTGTCAGTTGAAACCTGGATATTCATACTAACAATTTAGTGCCTTGATATCCAACACTAGATTTCTCTGTAGCTTCTTGTGAACCAGGATGGGAAATAGATATCGATGCTGTTTGTTTATACCTTTACACAAAGCGCTACAAGATTAAATTTACCCATAAACCTCATTTAATCAATGCGCCTACTAGGGCATAGTGAAAAATAAAATTAAATAAAAGCGCTACTGCCTAACTTGGCCATGCACTAGAAAGACGTTGTGCTGAGTCATCAAACATCACTCAAACAATGGAAATGCCAAGATTAATATTCATTTATTCACCTTCAGTTACTGCTTTGCACTAATCAATCAGGAAGACCTTCCCAAAATCCTCTTTTTTTAGGTGGGAATGCACTTTGGAAACACTAGGGGCACATTTGCATATGAGGGTGATGTGATGTAGCCTGTAGCATCCACTGGCTTAATTTGGGAAGCCCATGCAGATATGAGGAGAACATGAAACTCCACACGGACTGTAACCCGAGATCAATATTGAAGTGGGAGCAATGGTGCTGTGAGACTGTAACACTACCTGCTGTGCTACAAAGCCTCCTGAAACAAAACCTAGTTTAAAATTTCTGTAATTATTCTATACATGTCAACAATCTGAAGTGTGAACTGATTTAATTATTATTTTTTATCATTACCTTTTTGTGTGTGTTTGTGTGGCAATTGAATGTCACAAATTGTTGGGAATGTGGATTCATGGCTTCTCTCATAGTGAAAAAGACCTCAAAATGGAGGGAAAGTCTGAGAATGTATCCCCTCCCCCTCCCTACTCAATGTAATCTGCTGTCGTAGTCTGAGAGAGAAAGGGAGTGTGTGTGTGCACGCGCATTTGGAAGGAAAGGAGGCTCTGAGAGGCCTGGCTGGCTGATGGAGGCCCTTGCAGTCTTGTCTGCAAAGCAGTACTGACATGGGGGAGGGGAGGCGGAAAGCAGCCGTCAGTGAATACTCTATACTGCCTCCTGTTGTTAGAAAAAGAAAACTTCCTGCAGTAGTGGGTGAGGATAGTGAGTAAAATTCCTGTCAGTATCTCATCATCTGTTTGAGTTTTAACATCATACACCTAGTAGGTTCATGCAACACTCCTAACATAACCGTAGTCAGTGGTGCCTAATCAAGCTCCTAAAAATGGTAGCATGAGCAATGGAGGGGGGAAAAATCTATACTAGTTGATCCAAGATAAAACCAAGATGAGTAGAAATGATCTAAATTGTTACCAAGCTTAATCATGCAAAATTGTGGTGAGGTAAAAGAGGTCAGCCAGTAACTAGAGCTCACCAGTACACGAAGAAGTAAAAGGCTTCCATTAAAAAAAAAAACTTGAAAGGCCAACATGAAAGGTTTGTGTAGGACTTACTTGAGTGCTAGCACACCCTTTTGATATAATTAGAGCCGATTTAATTCACAGGCACTGATTAATGAATGTGTCTCATACAGCATGGGCATAAAGCTGGAGTGGGAATAGGCTGTGTGAAATGTAGAAGTGACTAATTACAAAGCATAAATTCTAATAAGCAGAGGAACTGGCCAGGGGAGGTGAAAATGTGAAAAAAACTTAAAGATAAGTATGGACTTCTAGGGCTAATAATTGTACTTGGGGAAGTTGTGAGGGTGCTTTAAAACCCAGACCCATTTGCAAACCACTGGACACAAGAATGAAATGTATCAGCTGTCCAAAGTCTAGATGCAGGTGTCTGACTGTCTGGAAGGTTGTCAAATTGCAGCTGTGTTTATTATGGGAATGTGTGAAATTGTGGGAACCTCAGGCAATGTATGGGGGGGGGGATCTTGTTTTGTGCTATGACATTTCTAAAAGTCACTCTCCTTCAGTTGGTCTGAAGCCAAATAACATTTTGTCTGTTAAAGGATTAATAATGTACGTACTACTTTAAACCCGAATTGTTATGTAATTTTTTTATGTTTATGTTTTTAATGTTATGAGTTTGTTTTTGGACAGAATATTCGTTTGCGGATTTTAACCTATTTGTTTGATGCTACAGTACCCTAAACTTGGAAATTATACTTCGAAGCATTTCATTTCCACATCATTGTAAGCATTTACATTTTGACTTCATGCGTCGTATATTTAGACATGCTAATAGCGTCATACAGTATGCTGGGAAATGCTCAACATGATCCAGTTTCTATTAACTACTGCCCCACTTGCAGCCATAATTTTCCAGATGTGCTTACTCAATTTATTATGCATTAAAAAAAAACCCTCTAAACATTTTTGTGAACTCTCTGAAATTCATTGGGTGGTATGTTAAATCAATTGTGATTAGCTACTGACTAAATTATTATGGTTTCAGTATCAGTTATTACTGAGCATTTTTTCTATTTTTAAGCATTCAGTACATTTTATTACACATGGTACTTCTACTTGAGTAAAAAATGGTGGTACTTTACTTGGAGTGGAGTATTTTTTTTGTTAAGTACTATTATAAGAAGTACTGTACTAAATTTGTGTACTTCTGCCTCCTTTGCACATAACTTAAAAAGAATTAATTTAATCATTCATTCATATTTACTGACAAATCTTTTCTGGTTACGGTCATGATGGATCTGGAGCGTATCCCAGGAAAACAAGGCAGGAACATACTCTTAGAGAAAGTCCGCACACGATCAAACCATTGATCTTGGATGCTGTGTGGCATCATAGCTGTCCCCTGTGCCACCCAGTTATGAACACATGAACATCATACTCATGCTTTTTTAAACACCCTGTTCACCCCTTTGCTGTACTAAATGCATCCTCTCTGCTTAGAATGCTTTCCACTACATTTTCCATCCCAAATTCATCATTCAGTGGGGTTCAGGTCAGCGCTCAGTGTTGACCACTGGAGTTCTTCCACTTCAAAATTGGTAAACCTTGTTGCCATGGATCTTGCTTTGTGGACAAGAGAAACTGTCATGCTGAACCAGGTTTGGGCCTCTTACTTCTATTGAAGGGAAACTGCAATGCTATCTGATACAAAGACATAAATTGTATACTTCTGACTTTAATGTGGAAGAACCTCATATGGTTGTCCACTTAGTTGTGACCTTACATTGCAGTTATTTTGTGAAGCATCTTGTCAGTTTTATCGCACCTTTTATTAACAGGCCGTTTTTTTTTTTATGAAGAACATCAGAATGCACCAAACTGTTACTTTTACTCTTGCTCATCATCTAATCCGCTTTATCCTGTATTCAGGGTGACAGGGGGCCTGGAGCCTATTCCAGGAGACTTAGGGCATGTACACCCCGGACAGGTTGCCAATTCATTGCATGGCACATGTCCACACATCTGCATGTCTTTGGACTGTGGGAGGAAACCGGGGTACCCAGAGGAAACCCACCAAGCACAGGGAGAGCATGCAAACTCCATGCACACCTGGCCGGGAATCGAACCCAGACCCTGGAGGTGCAAGGCGACAGTGCTGACCACTAAGCCACATGCCGCCTACGTAACTGTTAGTTAGCCAATACTTTTATGTTATTACCACGCACACTATCCAATAACTACTGTGTGTGGTTGGATTGACAAACACATCTGAATTAACCACAGAAAGATTAGAGTGCAAGCTAACATGTACGTAATATGTACAGAATGAAACTCTTAACAGCTGTAAACCTCTTATGCAAGGCAGTATCTAATTCAAGCACAGAGCTGAGTAATAAAGAGTCCTTAATCAAGCATCCAGCAGTGACTCTCCATCAGTGTTGAAATTTGATCAGTGTCATTCTTAAGTACTGAGCTACAAATGTAGCACTGCAGTACAGCAAATAATGAAAGAATGAGGCATAGACTACACATTGAAATTCAGAACTGTTTATCCATTCATCTTCAGTAACAGCGCTTATACTGATCAGGGTCATGGTTCTTCTCTCCATAGGGAATGTCCCCTTTATTTTAAGGATATTAAATCAAAGTTATTGTTATTCTTTCTATGTATACGTGTTTTCTTTTTTTAGTGAAGTAAAAATATTGAATAAATAAACACTTTAAATGCATCTGCTTGCAAGTACTTTGCTGAAGTCGGGGATCCGGTGGCATCCTTGGAGACTGGGTATCTATCCATGTGAAGTTTCTTCAGGCATGTAGTGTTGATTGTGTGGATGCTGCTGGTCTACATGTACAGTGTCATGGAAATCAGGGCTTCTTCCACTGAGGAGGGTTTTTCGAAAGCTGCCTGAATGTGAATGAAAATATAACTGAAACTCACTGAAAATAGCTCCACCTTTCAATCTTCAGTTTGTGGTGTTCAGGTCAAGAGCTGGCTTAGTCAACACTGCTCTGATAAACTCCATAGTGGTTTCAGTAGATTTCTGCATTGCTGCAACGTAACATGCTGCAGAATGATATTAGTTAGACCTTTACCCAGTTAACCAAAAGTTCACCATTTGAACTGGTAGAGAAAGTGTTTAGTGAGACCCTCACTCAACCATTTAACCCTAATCTTTCTGTTCCACAAAAAAAAACAAAAAAAAAACACCCAACCCTCCTGAATAGCGAAAACAGTTAAGGATACCAAAGCCCTCTGTTAACTTTATCCTGCTGCTGCGAAGGGCAGGCATGTGGTCAGTAAAATATTCAGTTCTAATTCAGACATTTTAAAAACTTGTACAAACTCTAGACACCATAATAGGAACACCTGCAACCCTTTTCAATTCATGCTATTATCCAGTTAGCCACCCATGGTGCATGAACACAGTGCATAGAATCATACTGTACAAGTCACATCGCTTCAGGTGATGTTCACATCAGACTTCGAAATAGGGGAAAAAGTGATCTCACTGACATTGACTGTGGTGTGCTTGTGTGGTGTGCTAGAGGCCAGAGGAGGATAGTCAATTTGGGCTGAGTTGAGAAGAAAACTATGCTAACTCAGATAAGCATGCTTTACAACCTTGGTGAATAGTAAACAAATCGCAGAACATGCAACATATTAAACCTTGAGGAAGATAGCCTTCATCAACAGACCACACTGGACTCCAGGCAATCAAGGACAGGAATTTGTCTCTACATTGGGCACTGACTCACCAAACAAAGGGGTTTTTCACTTGACTACTAGTCATCGACTATACCGCTTTATCCTGTAATCAGGGTCGCGGGGGGGCTGGAGCAGGGTACACCCTGCCAATCCATCACAGGGCACACACACACACACACACTCTAGGGGCAATTTGGAAATGCCGATTAGCCTAATCTGTAGGACTGTGGGAGGAAACCGGAGTACCCAGGGGAAACCCACCAAGTATGGGGAGAACATGCAAACTCCATGTCGGGAATCGCACCCGAACCCTGGCGGTGCAAGGGGACAGTGCCAACCACTAACTGACAGTGCCGCCCAGCTGACTACTACTTTTTTTTTTTTTTTTTACATTTTTTTATAAAAGTTTCAGGCCTTGATCAAAGGCACAGATCACAATTTTTTCCTCATTCTGATGCTTGATGTGAACATTGACCTTTGACCTTGTCAAGCTTTTGACCTTGATTTTATGCATTGCACTGCTCCTACTGTACAGTATATAATCACATGAATGAGCGAGGTGTCTCCTTTTTAAGTGGCAAATGAGTGTGTATTTTATATTTTTATTTTTTGTAGTAGTGTTTTCATGGTAGTGTTTAATAAATCTGACTTATTGTCTACATGGCTTAGCATTTAACGGGTGTTCATCTGGAAAACCTAAGGCACACACTCAAGACACTCATTTTCTGTGATGGGATTGTTCACCCCTTCAAACATATGGGTCAATTAGCATATTATAGTTTATATAATGCTATCAGTTAAGGACAAAGCAGTATAATGCGAGCTGTCCTGTACAGTGAGTGTTTTGAGTCACTTTTGAAAACCCTTAGTATATGCAGTATCTGCTATGAGCCAATATTTTGAGCTTTATTTTTTGCTCTATTCTGGTCACTTTTGACAAAAAGAAACCTTTAAAATTGTCTGAAAGCCAAAAAACATTTTCAAACAGGTGTGATTTCCTGAATATATTGCTTACTAATGCTATTCCGTTATGTCTTTCAACTATGTTGATGTGTCTCCAAGCAATAAACTCCTCCTAGAAGACTTCTCTTGTCATGTTTATTGTCCCATTCAAGATAGTAACCCCCGGTCATAAAGCATCCAAGCACTAACATGTAGTGCCGGTATTAATATAATGTCTTTCATAAAGTTATGTGAAATTCACAAGGTTTTTTATTTTTTTATTTTTCTTCTGACCATTAGATGGCAATAGTATACCTTGAGTCAATTTTGTTTTCAGCACTTTATGTTCAGCTTGTATCAGTGTGTGGGAGTAGGAGTGTGCTGTGATTGTCAGTTTAACAAAATGAAAGGTCGGAAGGGAAAGGAGTGTTGCGTTCTGGTGCTCAGGTAACCTACGCAATGGCAACGTGGTTTACAGATGCTTGTTTATTTCCCACTGAGTGGAGTCGAACAAATATGTTAGAGGTTACAAACCATTTATTACTGGACAAGCGTAAAAATAGCTGGAGAAAAATCGCACAGGTTTGGGGGACGTGGATATTTCGAGCCCCTGGATGTGAATGGAAACATTGAATAAAAATGTAGTGCTATTAGTGGTAAAGGTGGCATTTGGGAAATTATTAAATTAATTATTTTTTAAAGGTATCCTAAAAGAAACAATGTTAGCATGGAATATGGAATAATCTTTTGTTCACATTTTTCCAGTCCAGGCAAACAGGCTTGGCCCCATCCACAGCAAAGCTCTGCCTTTTTTTTCCTTAAAAGGCAAGAAGTACAGATGGATGACCAATTAAAGAGAAAAATTGTGGCTACTTCATGCTCTGGGGAAATTTCCTACCATGCAGTCGGCCCAGTAACTCACGAAAATAAATAAATAAATAAATAAATAAATAAAATACTCTCCATCATTATGGCCTCACTATGGCCTTAGCGGTCACCTGATCATCAACCATACTGAAGACCAACAAAAAATCTTTAGGAAGAAGGAAGAAGAACTTTTGGGCTTTAGTGGCCCAAAACCTTATTACGACACACAGATTTAGACTTTTCATTTAATTCTGCACTTGTTTGCATGTTTGTTGAGAAGTGGATGACTTGGCAATGTTTTCACTATAATTGTTATTTGCCTTCGAGGTGCTTCTAAAATTACACAATGATTCTTAAATAGTTAATAAATTCTAGCTACCTGGAATTGTGTAATCTTCAGAACTATTTAAAAAATAAATAATAATGAAAAAAAAAAACATTTTCTGATGAATCTATATAAAATAAGTAAATTGTATTCATTTTGTGCCTATAAACACTTCCAGTAATGCTGCTAAATATGCAGAACAATCCTGCAGTCAGCAATGATGAATAATGCTCTCATGGCCCGGAGCTGTTGAGCTGAATTATATTATAGGTGCTCTTTTCCAGCACCAGACCGGCTTACATCAGTGTAGCTCCTCTGCTGTAATTGGCACAAAGCTCTAATGGCACTTGTGTCGTATCAGACGTACAATGGAGCCAGAGCGAGATGTAGCACATGCTCTGCATATGACGAGATGCTATAGAATTATTCAAGAGCACACAGTGGGGTAGTCCACTGAACAGTTGGAACGTTCTCCCCTCGCTTCCTGTGCTCTGGTCACCGGCCATAAGAGCAATCTGTGCCCTCAGCACTGTGTTCTCTGTTAATGCTCTGTTTATCATAGTGAATACCATTAATCGTGATTAGGTCAGCTCAGTTTTAATGTAACTACTACATTAAATAGTAGTTGGAAATACTACTATTATATGTCTAAATGTCAGATGCTTAGGTATTAATCCAGTCAATAACAATAAATGTTATTATGAAAAAAAGTCATTATGAAATCAAGGAAATCTGGTGATCAGGTGAAGCTTCTTAAAAAATGTGCAGTATATGGATTAATTAATTTGTGAACTGACTAAAAGCCTACACTCAGATATTAGTTTATTTTATTGCTCTATCTTCCTCTTCCAAACACTCTCACTCAGACCATCAACACGACTCCCATCCATGCTCAGACTCTTCATTCTTCACATAATAAAAGCTCAAGGTTGGAGGACTGCATGGCAAAAGCCGACACGCAAAGCATTTGACAGAGTCCACAGAGAAAAAGGTGAGACTGCCATCTCTCTTTGTGTGTACAGTACAGTATCTGTGTGTGTGTGTGTGTGTGTGTGTGTGTGTGTGTATGTTCTATAGATTTGAGTGCTCTTCCTCCCTGTTTTATGATGTTTACTCTTTAATACACTTCAGCCTTACGAACAAATACCTAAGCCTCAAAGATGCTATAAATACTTCATCTTTTTTTCAGGTATAAATCTCATCATTATTTAGTTTTTAATATGAAAATGATTCATGCATATGTTGTATGGCATGTGTCTATTATCCGATCTCTTAAAATCTTGTTCGTTATTAGATGTTATGAAAAATAAAAATAGCAGCATACCCTTTTGGAAAAACCTGCATAGAAGAAGAATGTCATCTCTGACCCAGTTTATTGTTCTCCTGCTTGTCATTTTATTAATAACCTCTAAAAATCTGGGGGAAAGACTGCTTTGGGCAACAGGTCCTCATATTCACAGAAATATATGCATATTTTATTTGATTTTTTTTCCATACTTGAAAGACAGACTTCAATTTTGCGACACTAAACCAGTTGTCTGTGTACTTTAATGCTGTTGGAGTTGAAGGTGATGATGCAAGCAGGATCCATCCAATATCATCGGTAATACAATAAAACCTGTTACGTATCTTTCTTCGACTAGTTCATGTTATTGCTTGCCGAACCAAACTAATGCACTGCATTGTTAAGTCCGACAGAAGAAACAATAATCTGTGTCATTAAAATACAACAGCGATATAATCCTCTTAAAATAATTCACAGTTTTTATGAATTTTAGTTTTGGCATAGACTTCTGTATTTATAACTTGAGTTATGGCCTTTGACTTATCTTGTGTAAATGAAATACAAAAAAAATCTGAATTTTAATGTTGTTTTTATTTAGAATATGTGTCATACCATGTGAAACATGAAAGTAAAAATTGACAAAAAATGTCAAATCTTTTTGAATTATGTGTGTGAAGGAAATGTGGGCGCATGAACTTTCAAGGCAAAATTGGTTACATGATTTTTTTTTATCTTAACATAACATAAAGTAAATGTTATGATTTTTAATAAGGATGATTTGGACAAGGTGAGAGATGTCCTGCGTTTGGCATTTTTGCTTGCAAATTAAAGTGAATCTAAAAATGTCAATCACTAGAAAGACAGAGTGCTTTTTAGAAATTGATTAAATACATAGTTGTCAAACATGAGTGTCAAAATCCAATTTTCAGTTCAAAATAAAAATTTATTGTTAAATCAGATTTTTCTTTTTTCTTTTAGACTACTTTAAATAAACAGTTGCAAACTCTTTATCTTTATTCATTTATTTATTGCATATAAATGCACATATTAAACAGTCTGAGGGAAAAAAGAAAATAGATTGTGGTGGCCAGTTTATGTGTGAATATGATTCCTCATGCTCCCAGAACCATTCTTTCACAATTTGAGTCCTGGAGCATGCCTGCACCATCAGGGAAGAAAAAAGTCCATTTATGTGATAAATTGGTCATTCACTTTTTAATTTTTTTTTAATTTACTTTGTTATACGCTATGTTACGATAAAAAAAAAAAAAAAAACAATCATGCCATCAATTTTGGCTTGGAAGTTCATGCACCCACATTTCCTTCGGCACTTGGGGCAATGATAGCTCAGACTGTTAAGGTTTTATGTAATTGATCAGAAGGCTAGCAGTTAAATCCCCAGTGCCACCAAATTGAAATTGCAACTCTTGGACCCTTGAGCAAGGCCCTTAACCCTTAACCCCTGTCATGGATGACCCTGCACTCTGACCCCAGGTTCTTACCTGTGCATACAATATGCAAAGAAAAGAATTTCACTATAATGTACATGTGACAAATCCTTCCAGGTCTGAATAATGTGTTGGACAGTTCTTAACTCAAATCCAGTAATTATACTTTGTGTAATGGAGACCAATAATTTGACCCTCTGGTAATTTCTTTTAGCTAGGTAGTGTATATCTAATAGCATCTACCAATAGAGACCTTGTACTTATATGGTTCCATGTGAGAAAAAAAATGCTATTTACATACACTATCATGCAAAAGATTCCATTAATTCCATGGTATTTCCAGATTTTTATTTCTTCCTACATTTTAAGACAATGCTGAAGGTGTCCAAAATATGCAATTATCTCCTTTGAACAGGTGATATTGAGCTGTGTCTGCTACTTCTGCTCTGTAAAGCCTAATTTGAGGTGATGCTAATTGGTGATTTCTGAGACTGGTGACTCTAAATGAACTTTTTCTCTCCAGCAGAGGTAAGTTTTGGTCTGGCTTTCCTGGGATGGTCTTCATGAGAGCCAGTTTCATCATGGTGCTTGATGGGTTTTGCAAAGCACTTGACAATACGGTTCTTGCAAGATCTATTCCAGAACAGCTGACCTTCATGTCTTAAAGTAAACACAGAATTACCTAATGGCATATTTGTTATTTCATAGTTTTGAAAAAAATTTAATCCAGCGTTGTTCCAGAATGTAGGAAATAAATCATCTTGATTCCAAACTTTTGACTGGTTTGGTACACGTATGTCAGAAGCTGGACCAAAACATTGCTTAAAACCACACAGTATACACTAATCATCTAATTTATTAAGAACATGTGTATACCTGCACATTCGTTCAGTTACAGACAATCAGCCGATCATGTGGTTACCACACAATGCAAAAAAAATCATGCAGATACAGGTCAAGAGCTTTAGTTAACGTTTACATCAAACATAAGAAAAAGTGACCTCTTTGACTTTGATCGTGGTATTGATGTAGCAGACAGAAGGACTGATTTGAGGTCAGATTTGAGCTGCCAGGAAGGGTATAGTAAAATCTTATGAGCATTCTTTACATCTGTGATGAGCAGAAAAGCCTCTTAGTATGCACAATGTCACAACCTGGCTCAACATCATGTGACAAAAATGAGAGGCCACACAGTCCTTGAATAAGTTAACATCTTTTCATAATAAATATAAAAAATAACACATTATGTTCATCGATGAATAGCTGAACATATCTGGAAAATAAAGATAAGTATAAACACGATCCAAAACCAAACATACTATAACAGTAAACCCGAAACATATTAGTGAGAGGGAGAACCGATGGATCAACACATTGCCAGGAAAGAATTGCCAACAGCTACAACAAAGTAACATCCAAGAGCACCAACCCATGAAGGAGATCTCGTGGGCCTCCTTTTATAGGCTCCAACCACGCCCACTAAAACATACTGCCGTCTAGTGGCTCCAGGTTTTAGCTTTGCATTCTGGCATAGGGTAAGACAGGAAATAAACGCAGTCCACCAAGAATAACCTGACAGCCCCCTGGATTTCACAACAAAAAATGGGCAACAAAAGGAAAAGCCCACATTAAATCTGAGGCTATACTTACATACATACATTCATTTACACATACAAATATAAATCATCGAGTACTTTTTAGAAACACCTGTGCACCTGTTCTTTTATGCAAGTCAGTAAACCATGCTAATCAGTGAACCTTGTGGGAGTGGTGCAAGGCATAAAATCATGCAGATACACAGCAAAATTCCCAGTGTTGAATTAACACGCAGAGTGCTAAATTAACACCCTACAGTGTTAGTTAGACTCTTATACACTTTGAAAGTGTTAAATTAACACTGGGGTCTTTACTGTGTATAAGCTAGCAGCTTCAGGTAATGTTCACATCAACCATCAGAATGGGAAAAAAAATATTTTGGTTATTTTGACCATGGCATGATTGCTGGTGCGAGACAGAGCTGCTTCGAGTATTTTTATAACTGCTGATCTCCTGGGATTTTCATGCACAACAGTCTCTAGAGTTTACTCGGAATGGTGCAATTAAGAAAAAAAAGCATCAAGTGAATGACAGTTCGGTGGACAGAAATGGCAAGAGAAGACAATGAAGAATGGCAAGACTGGCAGAAAGGCCTCAGAAACAAATGACCAGGCTGTATAAATTTGGTAAGCAGAAAGCCATATCAGAATGCACAAAATACACAGATTAGCCATAACATTAAAGCTCTAAATATTATGCCCAATTTTGTGTATGTTCCCTTGTGCTCTCGGAGCAGCTCTGGCTCCTTAACAAGCCCTCTAGAGGTGTGCTGTGGCGTCCGGCACTGGGGCATTAGCAGAAGATCCTTTCGTTAATGTGGGTTGCGGGGTGAGGCGTACATGGATCAGAATTGTTTGTCCAGCACATTCCATGGGTGCTCAATCGGAGGGAAACCAGGAAATTTAGAGGCCAGATCAACTACTTTACACAGCAGGCTGTGATGCACTAGGTGTTCTAATACTTTTCTGTTGTAGCCGGCATTGACTTTTTTCAGCAAATTGTGCTACATTGGCTTTTCTTTGGGATTGGGCTGGCCTTTGGTCCCAGCGGGCATAAATGAGCCTTGGGTGCCAATGGTCCTGTCACCAGTTTGCCAGCATTTAATTGATACTCAGTGTTATTCAATTTATCTTAGAGTTGTATACAATGTTGACAATATACTGTTATACTTTATACAGCCTAGCCTGATGAATTTAGATTTTTTTATGAGGCAATTTACCTATGGTAGGCTCAGAATTTGGATTTAGGAATCCATGCCCCCAAACTGCCTTGAGTTAATGGTCCAGGCAGGTGGAGGTGGTGTGTTGGTGTCATGGTCATGAGTTACCCATCCTCTAATGGCTGTTTCCACTTAATAATGCTCCATGTCACAAAACAAAATCTATCCCAGTTCAGTGATGTTCCGTGACCTTTCCAGTCATTGGATCTAAATCCAGTACACCTTTAGGATGTGGTAGATTAAGAGATTTTAAATGCACATGAAAAAAAATCTGCGAAAATTACATGATGCATTCATGTCAATATGGACAGAGTATTAGCACAGTGTTTCTAATAAAGTGCTTATAGAGTGTATATGGTAATTTTATCATGATAACTATACTGTTATTTTCAGTTAGGAATGTATTGTAATGTATGGATGTGTAATGAATAAACCCACTCAAGCTACCTTCATTCGAATTGTTCGTTCCACTCTGTTTGAGTACGACAATAGTAAAAAAATATTCCTCAGTCTTTAAACCTCCATTAATTACATGCCACCATGCCACAATTTTAATGAAATATTACTTTCGCCCACTAACTTTGATTTTTGGAACTGGGCTTCTGGGAGTCCTTACTGCGTTATTTTAGTCACACAAGCGACAGCTAAGTGAGGTATGTGGTTGCCAACGGACATAAATGTGTGCCTTTGTAGTTTTCTGAGAACCAGAAGACAAAGAGCATGCTAATTGGAGACCCCTGTCTAAGGGGAACACATCCGAGCAGACGAGAGGGGTCGAAAATAGCACAAATATTCTCGAGGGTGAGAAGAAAGCCAATATTCAATTAATGCAGAAAGCTCTAAATAAAACGCTCACCTTTTTTTTTCCCCAAAAAAAGAAACAGCCATTGGTGTCCTACTTTCTTGCACCTTCCCCACACCAGTGTCTGTTTGACTAATGAAAGTGTCCTCACTGACTTTGTTCACTGTGAGCCACAAAAATTCATTTCAATTTCTCACAGAGTCCAGACAATTCTGATACTATCGATGTAGTACTGTATGATCGACAAGTACCAGGTTATCAAAACAAGTATATCTTTTACACATTCTCTCTAGAGGCTGTTGCCAGTAAGTTCAGTAATCCCTGCCCTACATCTCCATTCAAATATAGCTTTACAATTAAGGTCACACAGCTCACGTGGCCGTTGTGGCTTTAACTTAGGGAATGATTCATTTTAGACATCCTGCACTTCTACTAAACATCTGCACAGCTTAGTACAGTAATAGAAAAGCACATTTTGGCGACTTTAATACCGGTAGATAAAAGTTACAGTTTGAGAAGATGATGTCTGACCTTTGAGTTTCTTTTCCCTCCATCCTTTCCTAATTTTATTAGAAAAAGACCATAGAAATAAACCTGCGCTGAATCTCACTGTTGAGTTCATCTCTAAAACGTATGCTCAAGCCAGGCAGAAACCTACAAATACATATTTTCTGTATCTTCTTTTAAATGTCTTCTTTTTTTTTTTTTTACACAGAGAAGAACATCTCACAGACTCAAGGCCACGGTATGAATGTGTGTGGGCTTAAATTGCAGACAGCTTTTGCACTACATGCAATCTAAAAAACAGTAGAGCAATGCATCAAGAGCTTGTGTGCATCAAACAAATCAGAAATAATTGTGCCGATAACAAACAACCTATGAAGAAAGTAGTCCACATCTTAAATTCAAATTTTCGATAAATTGCATCATTGAAATGATTTCTTTCATTCTGATCATTCATATCTTTTCTTTCATTCTGATCATTCAGATCTAATGCAGATGATGTGCTGTAATACTGAGAGTTCATTTCTCAGGGATGCACTGATGATCATCCAAAAATAATGTAAAATCTGAACAAAACTCCAAACGTTTGCACCCTGGACATATTTACAGCCTCATTTGAACACTCATTGCAGTGCAGTGATATGAAATGTGAGAGTATGAGAGAATGGTGAATGGAGTGCATGTGGGACAATTATAGGTTGTCTCATAATGGCCTGGCAGTAGGGCTGCCCGCACAAAAAAAAAAAAAAAAAAAAAGCATATCACCATGTCGCCCCACATCTGAATAATTACACAGAGGCATTTTGGGACTGTGGGTCAAGGACCAAATTTGCTACTCATGAGTCTTCATTGAGCAATGTATGAATATGTAATCTATTTCCAAAAGAAAACATACTTGCTTTTCTCTCTCTCTCTCTCTCTCTCTCTCTCTTTTTTTTTTTTTTTTTTACAAAATACCATGTACTGACAGCCAATTTTATGTTCTTCCAATTTGCCAAGGTCAGCCACTAAATGTTAAGATTTCTATGGGTTCTAGTCAGAAGGCAGAATTTTTTGGCTGACAGTTTGAAGCATGTCAGGTGTGTCAAGTTTTTTTCTCCATAAAAGTGGCATCACTTTTAATGTAATTTTAAATAACAATTTGTGAGCATTGTTCAATCATGTTTACATTAGCCATTAAAATAATAACAAAACTACAGATGCAGATAAATACATATAGGCAGATATGGTTCATTTTAAAGAATTTTAGCATTTAAAATGACTTTTTAACATTATCAACATTACAAAAAGTACAGTTGCTCCTCAACTGCATAATATTTTGTCAGTATATTATCCTAACATTGTTTAGAAAAAAAAGACAATTTATGTAAATTTTTATCATGTACGGTTTCTTGCATTTCCATGCTACCATATCTGGGGTTGTACCTCATAGGCACCGTATTGTAAGAAGCGCTCTGATAATTAATAAAACTATTTAAAAAAAAGTATATAAACCACTGGATATGATGTATACTTGGGATTCTAGTTCTGAGCAACAGTCTAAAAATCCACATCAAACATTCGTTTATCTTTTCATTTTTAGTAACTGCTTCATCCTGGTCAGGATCGTGGCGAACCTGAAGCTTATTTTGGGAACCCTGGATGTGCCTTCAACTGCAGGGCATCAATGCACATTCATTTACTCCTAGTGGAAATATAGCATAGCTAATCCACCTACTGTTTTTAGTAGGTGGGAGAAAACTGAAGAAGCCATGGCAACCACTTTATCAACAATCAGACATATTTACTTCAGAAACTCCTCAGCTCTATACAAGCAGTATGATGCAAGAATTACTACGGTCCTGCTTTCTTTCATCATTCATGATCCATCCGTCCACAGGAAAGATTTACTCAGTCAATCCAACTGAAGTACAGATGTCTGTAAAACCAATATGACTAAAACAACATCTGCCTTATAACAAACTGTACTTGCAATCACTGGCCTGCTGGTTTTAATAGCTGAAAAACTAGGAACTGACTTTAAAAAACACACACACAGGTTCATTTCTGCATAATTAAGCAGCCATCTGTCTGTAGCCTATTGGCATGGAGTAGTGAAACACTGCTGTCTTGCCACAGGGTAGTTCACTGGCCTATCTGCTTAGCCAATGTCTTACTGCTCACTTACCCAGAAAGACGGGTAGTCTTAACAGGAAAATGTCCTAATTATAGATGACACTAATTCTGTGTAATGACTCTAAGAAATGGGATACATTTACAAGGCAAACTTGAGTGATATTAGCAAACAATTGCACTGTGCAGGAGAAGAAACTCTAGCTCAGTTGTCAACAGTTTAAATGAGTATCCTATTACAGTATTAACAGCAGGCTCAGATTTCTTGAGAGAAATGCAATATATGGTGGGAAAAACAGAACAAGACCATATTCAAGTGTACAGAGCTCTATTCTGAGAAGCTCCCATTCTAAAGTCATATGATGGAATTGCACTGATGAATATCCGCTGATGAACTCCCGCAACACACAGCAATAAAGTCCAAATTAAATTCTCTATCTGCCACAAAATATCACATAATACACTGTGCTATCAGGGGCACGGATACAAAATTCGAATCACTTGATGGCTTAATGCACTGCCACTGAGAACCACAGTAGATAATGATTCGATTTGGCATTGGCAAGAAGAGGTCCATTTGTGCCCTGCCAAACTTTTCCCCCTTCTGGTACAGGATTTCACTCTCCCCAGTGTATGCACAGTCTCAGCAGCTTGTCCCTTGTCCAGGCAAGTGAGCTGCTAGAAAGCTCAAGATGAGTGGGCCCTCCTGACCAGGTTTCGTGCAAGGCAGAGAGGGTGGAAAGGGCCATGTCTTTCAGCATATGGTGCTGTCTCAGAACTGGTAATGAGAATTTGAATGCTTCCAGGCAGACCAGTTTTGTGAGTTACTCACGTTTCTCATGTAAGCTGGTGAAGGCTAGATGCAGATACTTCTAAAACCAGGCTTGAACATTCCAGTTCTTTGTTAGACTCGGTTAATTGCTGAGACTTCTCAACCAGAACTCAGGCTGGCAGCCACTGTGCTCCAAATATTGCTCCAAAAATATAGCTGGTCTTTCTCACACATTTCACTTATTTCATAACTATATTTCATGGCATAGTTGAAGGTGATTCTCAACACTCCTGGAAGTTATGAAGGGTGAAATAGAGTTTGAAATCTAACTGTTTGACAGAAGGGAGTCTGGATAGGAGGCATTGAAAGATTTGCACTTGACATTAATCTTTTTGTGTTTATATCTAAGAATGGATGATATTGAAGTAAAATCTTTTTTCTCGTGAATGTTTATGTATATGCATGGTTATATGTTATTTATATATAAATCAAAATTATTTGTTGCATTTTAACACAGACCCCTATCCACATCACCCCATCTGCAGGTGGTGCTATTTGCTGCAGACCTGCTTGGAAACTGGAGCACTATTAGGACCTATAATTTTTCTTCAGTTTCATATGCAATGAATATATATAACAAAGACTTTTACACAAACGTGAATCTTAGATATAGATTTTTTCCCCATCCACTGGAATGCTTTAAAAAAAAAACTATTTCTTGAGGGTTGTTTCTTATAATTTAGGTTGTTTCTTATAATTGAGGGTTGTTTCAATGTTTCTTATAATTTATTACTGATGTCAAAGAGTCACAAATCTTCCTTGAGTATAGTTTCAGTAAAGGTCCTCCCAAGCAGGGGAGGACAAGAAATATTTCGTCCGTACAGATGCTAAATCCTGTGTGTGCTAACATACAGACAGACTTACATGCCTGTCCTACCCTGCTTGGAAGGACCTTTACTGAAACTATTATTAGTGCAGCAAATTAACGCTGGTGGCATGATGGCTTATTGGATAACACTTTTGCTTCGCACCTCCATGGTTGTGGGTTAAACCCACATCTCTAGTCTGTGTGCTTGGAGTTTGCATGATCTCCCCATGAATGGTAGCGGATTGGTCTTTCTAAATTAAAATACATGAATGGGTTTGTGTATTAGGATGAGGTCAGGTAAATTGGGCCACTTTAAAACACAAATGGTGTGCATGGTGCTGCATGTTCTCACTCTGCTCTGTGGGTTTCCTCTGGGTACTCTGGTTTCCTCCCACAGTCCAAAGACATGCAGATTAGATGATTTGGCGTTCCCAAATTGCCAAAGTGTATGTGTCCTTAAATGGATTTGCACCCTGTCCAGGGTGTACCCTACCTCAAGCCCTAAGTCTCCTTGGATAGGCATGAGAACCCCGCTACCCTGCACAGGATAAGTGGTGCAGAAGACGAATAAGTGAATGAATAAAACACACCAATGCATATAGAATAAAACAGACTAATCAAATCAACCGGAACACATCAAGTGCTGTTGTGGCAACAATTAGAATTTATTAACAGTGATTGACTATTAAAATTCAGTTTGAAACAGATAATTCAAGCATATCTGGCTCAATTTACCTGACTCCACCATACCACTTTTATTAAATATTTTAAATAAAAAAAAAAATACAAACAAAACAGTAATTTAGCCATTCATTCATCTTCTATACCAATTTATCCTGTGTACTGCGTTGTGGAGCCTATTCGAAGAGACTTAGGCCACGAGTGTGTCAGTCCACCGCAGGGTCACTGGGAGCAATTTGGGAACGGCAGTTAACCTAACCTGCATGTCTTTGGACTGTAGAAAGAAACCAGATTACCCAGAGGAAACCCACCAAGCATAGGGAGAACATTCACACAGACCTGAGGCGGAAATCGAACCCTTGACCCTGGAGCCACAGTGCTAACCACTACACCACAATAACACAAGACAAAAACAAGCACCTGTTCCAACCCTCCTCAATAACCAAAGGAAAATATTTTGGCTGTTTTATTTTTTCAACAATAAAAGCTGAAGGGTTTGTGTCAAAAATGTAGTAAAATTTAAACCGGCCAAATGTCGCCATCAAGATACACCCCCCACCCAGAGTGAGAGAGAGTGAGAGAGAGAGAGAGATAAAAGCAGAGATTATTTCTTTCTCAGCGCGGGCGGAGGCTCGGAGTCTGCGCGCGCTAATAGGCGTGTCAAATCTCGAGCATCTTCACGCATTAGATTCCGCGCTTCACCTCTCGGCAGGCTATAAAAACTACAAGAGAGAAACAACAACAAAAACAACAACAAAAAGGATTCTAGGACTGTCGTCAAAGTTTGCTTCGGGTCTTTGAAGCCGCGACTGGCGCTCTGTGTCCTCTCTCTGTATCAGCGCGCGGACCAGGTAAATCAAGTTTCCGGTCTCTAATGAAGCGCGCGCTGGAATCCTTCAGCAGGTGATATGGTTTCTCCGTTATAACGCGGATTGTCTGTAAACAGCAAGACTACAACAAAACAAACCAGCTCTTATGGATGTTCATTATTCTAGACAGTACTTTCATGCCAACCTTGTCCATTTGTACAGAAATATGAGCATGCATTAAATCATCATACTCTTTACCAAAGCCAGTGGTATGTCAATGCATCATCAGAATGTACAGTAGGAGAATTCTTTTCTCTTGTCTTGAATTTTGTCTTGCATGCATGAACGGTTATTCTGTAACCTAATTCTAATTCTAATAGTTAAGGCACTGTAGCTTGAAGGGTAATGTTGGTCCTCGGTTCGATCCTCTACCCCAGGTGGCTGTCTGTGTGTAGTTCCCTTCTACTGAGTTTCCTCCAGCATTTCTGGATAAATAGCAGTACATGCCTAGGTGTAAATGTATACGTACTCTGTGGTTCGTGCCCTGTGGTGACCCATCCGGCATTTATTCTCACCTCACACCCAGGTTACGCTCTGGATCTGCTGCGACCTTGACCTTGTAGAACACACACAAGAATTCTCCTTTTTAAAATCACGCTTTGAAATCCCAACTCTGATTTAAAAAAAAAAAATTCAAAGAGCTGCAATCATAATGCACCATCTGTGCCTAAACAATGTTGTTGTTTTTATGTCTACTCATTGTTTACAAGTTTAAGCGTTAAATTAGCATTTTCCTTGTCACATTCTTTCCTTAAGCATGGCGTGGCTGGATTCCTGAATGTTCTCACGATCCATCTTTGTTGGGCTTACAGCTCAGTGCAATGCTTAATAGTACATTAACTGCTTGCAACAACTTTGTCTAATGAGGAACATTGTGATTGGTGTCATTAATATGATCCTAACAAACATAATGACATCAGTTAATTACTTATTAATTCATCGTTAAATGATCTACAGACATAATTGGGGTGCTTGCATGACATTTTACTGTTGCATCTTTATTAATATCATTGCTAACCTACACATTACACAATGAACCACAAGGTCTGGTGGCTTTTCTGAGCCCAGAATGGCATTCAATCCCTAATCCTAAATCTGGAACTTGTGTTTCATAACCGGAAAATAATGCTTAGTGAGGCAGTGACAGAATATTCGAGCAGGGATGTAGCCTTTTTTTTTATTTATTTTTTTTACATGAACTTATCAACTTGTGTTTGGAGTTAAACCAGTGCATATCTTTGCTGATTAGGTGTAATCGTTCTGATAACCTTCTGTATTTATTAGAATCTTCTAGATGTGTTATCTATGGGGCATCGCTGCATAACACGTTACTGAATGCGACCATGCACCTTGATAAGAAAATGTCTCTCTTCACACTCCTGACAGCTTGAGAGGTGTTTCTGAGAGCGAGAGATGCACCAACAGGTGAGCTGCGATCTCGACTCTCGCACTTCTCTTCAACACGTCTCAATATGACGCAGGATTTCCCAGCACTCTTCCTTTTAGACATGCTGCATCTACAAATCCAGCTGCTCGGTGAGAGGTTAACAGCTGCGATCAGTGTCGTTGGCGGAATGTGCTAAAGCCAGTACAGCATATGAGGCACCGCATGTGATGAGATTTGCAGAAGAAAAAACAACAAACAAATAAAAAGTGAGATGCCGGGTTTGCACAGTCGCTACAGTGCAACATTTCTGTTTATTTATTTATCTGGCAGACTCTTTTATCCAAAGTGAGGTGGAATATGATCCAAGCTTCAGGCTGTTAAAGGAGTTTACACAAAATGCTATAGAACTCAATTTCCAACAGTCTTGCAGAAACAAGTGCAAGATGGTTATAGAAGGAGAAGAGAGACATAAATAAGCATACGGGTTGGCGTTTGAGCTGATGCTCTACAAACACTCACGCCGCAGTCAAACTACAAACAATACAGATCACATATCTCAAAAAATAAAAATACACTATAGACTTAAAGGAAAAAGCCGTTCGGTCGGTCTTTCTGTGGAAAGCAAAGCTACTCCTGTGTAAGTACCTACAATAGACTGGTTTCTTTTTAGAAGAGGTTCCAAGTACACACTCTTTTTACAAAGCTAGAACCACTGAAAAACTTTTTTCTTAGTCCTGCACTTCTAGTGCTTCTTTGTTTTTGGGAAAATAAGTCCATTTTAGACCTTACATACAACCCTCATTTTAGATTTCAGACAACCCAAGGATTTACTAAGCTTGTTTCTCTGGTGGAACTCTTAAAGATTCAATGTAGAACCCTATATACTGTATGAGTGAGTGTTACAAGAAAGGCTCTGTTTAGGAAACAAAGCGCAAGCAAATATTCATAAGTGCGTGATTCATGATTTGTATTGCGATTCTGTAAGTATCGTGATTTTATAAATATGCCGATTCAATATTCTTTTTTTCAGATTTTGTTACAATTCTAAATGAAGTTTAATAATTATATAATACCACACGGCATGCTGTGCTGACTGCCGATGGATGAGTACAGGTAGTCCCGGACTTACGAACATTCGAGTTGCGAATTTTCGGCCCAAAACGAATGGACTGCGGTTCTGAACATACATAGATGTGAACAAATCACAGTAGTAGCTTAAGTGTTTTGTACAAATACATACTGCAGTGCACCAGATGCCAATATTTACAATTATATACAATATTATCAGTGTGTAAGTGAATGTATAAAATGTACAAAGTCTAGTACACTGTATTTGTGTGCATGTGGGGGAGTCGGCCTCACCGGTGTCATTGAATCAGTCCAGGAGCACGATGATAGAAAATGGCTGTCCTGATGGTAAATAATCCTAATTTTAGAAAATCTTCAACAAAACAGAGTTCACAGTCCAATACAGTGGAGAACAGTTCTGAAACAAAATGGCATCAGGGATTCCCCTCGCGATTTAAAGGTACAGAGACAACATGTGTTACTTTTGACTTGTGAGATTCATTTTCTTAGGGGCGGTGTTTTTGGATACATGATGGGAGTGTGGGGAAAGGGGACAGAGATTTAATCAAGTGGATTGGTATGCTTTAGACTGTATATTTGTGTCAAAGGCGTATAAGACTCACTTTTTCAGACTTAAGGACAAATATGGCTTACAAACGTGCTTCTGGAATGGAAAGTCGAGGACTGCCTGTAGTCTAGAGTGCCCCACCTGTAGAGGAACTGAAACATATTACCACCACAAATTTATATATATATATATATATATATATATATATATATATATAG
>JAOVVA010000019.1:10518062-10538094 GCA_028565275.1 Leiocassis micropogon
ACACATACAGTATATATATAAATAGTCATAAAATGAGACTTAACAAAAGACCAACTTACCAGATGAGCCTTTTAACTAGAGGTCTACTGCTATCTAAATGTGAAAAATATTTTAATAACCAGTACTGCTGTTAAATTGTGCTGTATCTTATGATCAGGAATTTTATTTACCAGTGTTTCTGCAAAAGAAACAGTCCGAGAGTCTGAGACAATTGAAGATGATCCTTCACATCACTCAAAGCACTAGTTCAGTTCATGGTCATGTTATCTAGACAGTAGCTCCTGCGCCGTGTGCAGTATTTTACATAAGATAGTGAATTTCCATATTTAAATAATTGACCCAGGCACATCCTGGGGAAATACATAGAAAATTACAAAAGTCTAAAAAGTTCTATAAAAAAAAAAAAAAAAATAGAATTTGTCACCGTAAACTACATAAATCTCTTGTCAGAAGAGACATCGACTTCCTCATGAAACAAAGTGCAACAGTAAGTGGAAAAAGAGGTCCAAAGTTCTGTGCAGAGCCTCTGAAAGATGTTTCATATCTCTTCGGACATCTCTTTTCCCTATGGACACGACGGAACATTTGGTCTTTCATCCCACGTCATCATAGTCCTCAGTGTCCTCCTTTTCGCAGTGGAGCTCGTCGATGTCGTCGTAGTTTTCTGACGCGTTGTCTGACTCGTTCTCGAACGGAGGCGGCTTCACGTCCAGGTAGTCCGGCAACGATATGACGTCTTCAGAGTTGTGTTGCACTGCAGAATTTAAATGAACACCGACTTAGGGCTGATCGACCACTGTCAGATTGATGCTTTATGGTTATTATATGAGGTGAAGACTTCATGTCTGAACAAAATGCACTCACACCAGTGAGAACCAGCACAAATTGTATTGCTTTGCATTAGTGACATACATACATACATACATACATACAGTACATTAAAAACACTTCACGTCACTCTCACGTCATTAGTTCTCTTTAAAGAAAAACAATCAGGAAGTTATTGCACAGTAAGAATCAACCACTTAATCTGGATCAGAAGTGTTGCATTGCATTAGACTTTTATCAGTTAGTTGAAATGCAGTCACTGTTCAAGCTGGGGGAACCCCAAAGGTTCTGAAAACTGAAAGTGTAGGAGGCAGAACCATTTAGGTAGTTTTTTCACCCCTGTGAATACTTGTACAGCCTCCATTTTTATGCTAAAGAGCATTTAGGTTATATACAGTACACCCTATGTCCAAAAGTTTGTGAACACCTGTGCTTTTCAGAATGATTTCCTGTTATAATAACTCTTTAATCACTTTTCTGGGACGCCTTTCTGCAAAATTTTGGATTTGTGCTCATTCAGTCGTAAGTGCATTACTGCAGTCAAGCACTAAAGGTGTGTGAGATTCCATTGAGGCGTGGCGTTCCATTTCATCTCAAGGTGGGCCAGTCCAATTTGGAGTTCTTTCACTCCAACCCTGACAAACCATGGCTTCATTGACCGCCATACTGGAACACGTTTGGCCTTTTTAGTATTAATGAAGAGCAAAAGGTATGCAAAAACATTCTGTACAATTCAGTATTCCCAATTGTGGCTAATATATGAGTGTGATGGATACTTTAGGCCATGTAGTTTGTTATGGTCTAATATTTCGTCCACCTAGAGTGGCATCTATACCACTCACCATCTGTAGTGTCACGGGGGGCCTGGGGCGTATCCCAGGAAACAAGGCAGATATATCCCAATCCATCGCAGGGCATATACACACACACACACACACACACACACACAACAGCCAGTTTTGGGAATACCAGTTAGGTTAACCTGCATGTCTTTGGACTGTGGGAGGAAACCCACCAAGCACGAGGAGAACTTGCAAACTCAATGCACACAGACCCGAGGCTGGAATCAAACCTGGACCCTGAAGGTGCAAGGCGACACTGCTAACCACTAAGCCTAAGCACTAAGTATATTAACATGAACATGAAAAACAATGCCTGCTTCTTCAAACCCTACACTTTTATATAAACTGAGAAGTTGCTTTCATGAAAATTTTTTCATGCACTGAAAAGTGCCCCAATGTAGGAACCGAAAGTAAAAGCTATTTAAAACGCATTCACTTTTTTAAAATTAAAGCTGAGGCCAGCATTTATCAAGTAAATAAAGAACAAATGAAGTAAGCTTCCGATAAAGGATCGTCCCTATGTTTCTGCCATTTTGTTTTATCGTCTGTAGCGTACTGAGCAAAATTTCGACATGCAAACAAAATTGAAATACAAGAGATCCAAATGTACAACTAACATAAAAGTCATTCAGAACTTTTTTTTTTTTTTTTTACAGTTTATGATTCATTCATTACTATTTGTCATAGCCAGGATAATCCATCAGTTGTTTGCTTCCAAAATAACTCATTGGGAGTTACATTTAAACTTGTTACTTGAGTGTGGATTGGGGGGATCTGTGGTTCAGTAGTTGGTTTCTCACCTACCATGCGAAAGCCTCGGATTCAATTCCCACACAATGCCCAAACCCCAGCCGCTGGATGCAGCGCCAGTCCCGAGCCTGTATCGGATGGTCTGCTGTGGCGACCCCAAGATGGGAGCAGCTCAAAGTCCAACAACATGAGTGTGGATTGACTCTTAAAACGAAACACTTTAGAGCGGACAGCAGGGGGCACCGCAGAGCTAAAACCTTGTCCATCAATAATCCAACATTAATTTTAGTAGGGGAGGTCATCAGGGAAAATGTCATAAGATGAAAGCCTTGGGATGGTCTTGTGTGTGGCCAAAATCTATAGAATCAGCTTCACCAAGATAAAAGACCTGACTTTTTCCTTCATTTTCCTTCATTCATTTTTCTCAACACCAAATATGTTGTGGGTTGCGAGGGCCTGGAGCCTATCCCAAGAAGCCCAGGGTAGAAGACATAGGACCCCCTAGATGCGGGCCAACTAAGTTCATTTGGAAATGCCATTCATCCTCACCATTTTGAAGTTCGTCCACGTCGTCATAACTCTCTGAGGCGCTGCAGTTGTCCTGAAAGTTGATGCAAGTATTAGGAGGCGAGATGCTAAGAGAGTTCTGTATAAATGGTTTTTCATTTGCTACCAAAGGGCCTTCGGGCATATCCTCATAACTGTTGGTATCTGGAAAACAACACAGTATTAGACAATTCTCAACTAATAACAATATATTAATATAAGGCTTCCATCCATTCAACTTCTGTAGTCCAACTGGGGGCCATGGAGGCCAACGTTGACCATCGTACTTATTCCCATTTTTATAACCGTGATACAGTAGGACCTCTGGTCAACGTTGACATGCACATTCACAATTTTTGAATGGCTATTAGCCATGTCTTTGGACTGTTGGAAAAAAATCGTAGTACTCAGAGAAAACCCACCAAGCCTGGGGAGAACATTCGAACTCCATGTACACAAACCCGAGGTGGGAATCGAACCCAGACCCTGGAAGTGCAAGGTGACAGTGCAGTTATAATATTTAAATATTGAATATTACTGGGCGGCACGGTGGTGTAGTGGTTAGCACTGTCACCTTGCACCTCCAGGGTCTGAGTTCGAATCCCGGCCAGGCTCGATTCCCGTCTGTGTGTATGGCGTTTGCATGTTCTCTCCGTGCTTGGCGGGTTTCCTCCGGGTACTCCGGTTTCCTCCCACATTCCAAAGATATGCAGATTAGGCTAATTGGCGTTCCCAAATTGCCCGTAGTGTGTGAATGGGTGTGTGCCATGTGTGTGTGCCATGTGTGTGTGCCCTGTGCGTGTATGGATTGGCACCCTGTCCAGGGTGTACCCTGCCTTGTGCCCTAAGTCTCCTGGGATAGGCTCCAGGTCCCCGCGACCCTGAATACAGGATAAAGCGGTATAGAAGATGAGTGAGTGAGTGAGTGAGTGAGAAGTGTGTATAAACATGAGCTTTGATTGATTAAGCAACATCACACTTGCAATTGTGTAGTTATACTAAATATAACTGAGCCCTGTCTATAGAGAATGTCGATAACTCTACTGTAGTAACCTTTTCAAAATAGAACTTGGAAAAAGTGCCATACACAGACAAGCTGCGTGATACACAAAGTGGAACATCTCCGTGTGTTTAGAGGAGTGTAGGCACTGTTGGAATGTTGTAATCAAATTTGTGGATTTTAACTAATTGTTGCATGTTTTATTCTATTATAGGATTCTAGACAATCTTCTACCATGCTTTCACCAGTGGTGCTAAATGTAAAAATGCAAGATATAAAAAACAGATTTAAATATTATAAGGGAGCACATGGTTACCAGAAAAAATCCCTGCAAGGTTAAAGAGAACACATTATGAGTTGAAGTCCTAAACCTTGAGGTGTTTCTACAACAAATTTTGATTGTGCTCTAAAGGGAGTCAGTGAGGTGAAATGAAAAAAGGGTGTCACGTGTGCGTTTTGGATGACTGAAGACCTGACAGGTTGCCTGATGTGCCATCTTTGTTATTAGGGTGAAATAAATAGGTGAAGGACTCGCATGGGTCCAAATATAGTCATTTGTGTTGTATTGCTGGGAATACGGGAGAAAATAAAAGCAGAAAATGAAAAGCAAAAGAAAAAAGGAATTCATCTTTCTTAGAGAAACCACTGTTTCAGGAAATACTGTGTCGAATATGATGTTAAAAGTCAGGTTTTATTCCCTGATGCCAGCTTCTCTTGCCTTTTTTAATGCACAATAATTTGACAATTTGCGCATTCTACAGTATCTCATTATGTAAACTGCCCTAAGCCCGCTCACAGCTCACCTCCTACTTGCAACTACTTCCATTTACTACACTTTTAAAAAGAAATGTTTGTCGTCAACCCGTTTCAGGTCATTTGTAGACCACTTCCTTAGACCATAAAGGACCTAAAGTCCATTTCAGGTAATTTTTTAGAGTATGAAAACAAGTAATTAAAAAAAAAAGGAAGGCCATAAGTTTAAGAGTAACATTGTTGGCTGTTTACACTGATATATTTAGAAAGATGCCCATGCTCATTTGCAGGATGATGGCAAGCATTGTTTTTATCCACTGGAGCATGGTAACTCAGACATTAGGACAGCTGTAACAGATTGATGCATATGAAGCTTGGTTGGTGAAAAAAAGTAATTTTTTAAATTTTTTTTACTATAGATATGAATTTCATATATTTTAATTACATACTGTATATAATAAAGTTACATTTTGGCTAATGCTTTTTTTCTATGGTTTGAACTTAATAGGGATAATTTTTGCCTTTTTTGTATCCTTCAGTTTTTAACATATTTTGTTAAATTACAGATTTTTGGGCTAACGTACATAATTTTTTGTTTTGGTTTCTAAATCTGAAAACCATAACTAATTTGGTCTTGGCCGGTTCCTAACCACCAGCAAGCTCTCTTTTACCACATGACAGTGACCACCTTTTATAGTTGTAAAAGTTAATTACAAATAAAACACATTGTAAGATTAAATCTAAAGGTTACACAACAGTGACAAGAAAAAGTTAAACTACTGCATGGTACTTTTGTTTCTGACAGTGTAGGAGGTCTAAGATGCAACATAGCATGGAAGTAGTATGCTCCTACTTCCAAAAAGTGCAGTATTATTATTATTTTTTAATTATTTTAATTAATTATTACTTTGTGACAGAAATATGGACCGATTTTTTATGCCTAGTTACGTTTCACCCACCCTGTATAAGTCTTTGACATGTACCAATTGGTTCTGCCGGCTGAGAAGTGTTTAATCTGCTGAAAATATACCACAATTATATTACATACAAATATAACAGAACCGCAAGTCTTTACGGTTAGGTTAGGCTTCCATCCTATTCTCATAAATCCAACCTTCTGCATTATGAGTGGTTACAAAAATTCTCTCTCAACTATAATTGGTTACATGCTTTACTGTTTGAGAAATGGAAGTCAATTAGTGCTCGTTCCTCTGCCAAAGACCCAGTGGAAGCAAGTCTGAAGTAAAGACAGCTGGAAGAGAGATGTTCCCACAGAGTTTGCCCATCAGAAATAAAAGCAAAATGTTACCCCATGTGCAAAAAGAATATATTTATTCCAACAAGAGTAAAATGATCAGATCAAGTGTTTACATGGCTAATATTTGTCTATTGAACAGATAATCAAGCATTCCGGTTAAAAATTTGTTCAGATCGTGCCAGGGTCAGACTGTTATGAATGAGGTGTTTACATGATGCATTTCTTCTGATTAGGCTGTGATTCCAATTATAAGTGAAATATTAGGGTCCATGTACGTATACCTACAGTACTTAAAATTGATTAATATGTAGATTTCACACAGTTTATACGTAGATTTAATGTTGTGAAACATCCAAAAGTCTAGATAATTTGTGTTCTCACTTATGTCATCTCTCTCTCTCTCTCTCTCTCTCTCTCTTAAAAACATGGTTTTTACAGAGAAACCATGAAGCGACAAAATTACATAGGCCACATTTAATTTGTAACACAGACATCACCTTACTATGCTGCACAGTGTTTAGAGTGGGAAGAGGACGTGCAAATTTTGAGCTACAAAATCCGGTCCAATATTTATCTCATCTTCAGAAGAACTGTTTAGAGCCAAGATCTAATGATGCTATTAATCATGAATCAGCCTGCTATAAAGAAACTCGTCACTCTGAAGCCTTTGTTTCCCCTCAATGGATTTTTTCATTTACTGACAATTGAAGTGAGTATTATAAAAGACTTGTGATAAGCATTATTTATAAGTGTGGTAAAGTTCATATCCAGCGACTATTGACATGACAACAGTTTTACATTGTGCTTGAGTGTCCTGTAGAGATTTGCTGAAGGAAGCAGTAGATTACTGTACACACACTCAGTTACAGATACACACACAACACCTGGGTGCTAGACGTAAAGCTGAGCATTGGGCCACCTTTGCTCTGCATGTGTGAGACAGAGAGTGGCTGAGAGGAAAGAAAATAAGTAGCTGTATGAAACAAGATACAGATGGTCTGGATTTCACCAGAGATGATGATGTTAGTCTGAGGCTCTTGGGTGTCTACGCTTCAAAGTTTCCTGTATTCGTAAGGTGGATTTTCAAAGCAAAAACATTAGTAATCAAAACCCGGTTTTATCTGCTGATTGAGTACCTGTGAGTCTTCAAGAGGTTAATATTAATGAATTCATTAATTGAATCACAGCCGCTTAGTGGTGAGCACTGTCGCCTTGCACCTATAGGGTCTGGGTTCGATTCTAGGCCAGACTCGATTCCCGTCTCTTTGTGCAGTGAGTTTGCATGGTCTCCCCGTGCTTGGTGGGTTTCCTTCGGGTATTCCGGTTTTCTCCCACAGTCCAAAGACATGCAAATAAGTCTAACTGCCGTTCCCAAATTACCCGTAGTCTGTGAATGAGTGTGTGAGTGTGTGTACTGTAAGTGTGTGTGCCCTGAAATGGATTGGCGCCCTGTCCAGGGTGTATCCCGCCTCGTGTCTTAAGTTTCCTGGGATAGGCTCCAGGTCCCCAACGCCCCTGTATACAGGATTAAGCAGTATAAACGATGAGACAATGAATGCATGAATTAATTAATTTATTAAAGATTTTATCTTATCAGAGTCATGGAGGAGTCATGATGGATCCAATTTCAGAGATGACTTAGGTAAAATGGCATTACCAAGATTAACAGTATTAATCACAATCATGTTTAACGGTGAAAGTAAGAGCATTTTCATATACACAATGTGATAAAAACTTGCAGGATTAGGACTAAATGGTTGTAAACCAAAAAAAAACTATTGGTTAGCGAGACTAATTGGTGCAGCAAGAAGGGAAGTGCATGAATTGATGCACTCATCATGCATAGTGCCCACTGTACAAGACATTGGAGGCCTTTTTCTTCCTTGTTTGCACGGGCATGTTCATTAATTGCCAAGATTCATCAGGCTCAAATTGTCAAAGGGTGTTTCTGGGAGCATGAGGAACCATTTTCAGATATGAATTGGCCAGCAGAGAGAAAGACATTGGGATGTGCTGGGTAAGATTTTAGCTCACACCGTTCCTCAATACAAGATCCTGGCCAAAAATTAAAGCAACTCTGGATGAACATAAAGGTTGTACAAGTGCATGTGTTTTTCAAAACCATGCCCCAAGGTATACTTGCCATTTTTAAAGCCGAAGGCAGTCTAATAGAATATTGGAATGTGCCACCTTTTTGGCCAGGTAGTGTGAACACAACATGAAAGCCCTTACACCTGCTGTTGCTGCATAGCCTATTAATTGCATCGCAATATTGTTTTCGCTATCCAACTGTAGCCATATACAGTGATTTATCATGTGTGGATCAAACCTGGTTTGTTTACCATCGCTAAGTGTACAGTAAGTGTACGAGAACATCAATCCACATAGAAAGAAAGATCATGAAGGTGAAGACAGCCATTGCCTGATGCAGGCACTATAACTGATGGGACCGTTGCACTTGAATTCCTGATAAACATTGATGTTTAATGCATTTTTATTTGGCAGATTCGAATTTAAGAATAGAGTTGGGCGCTAGCGCTGGGATTTGAACACACAACCTCTATTTCTATTCATTAGATTAACCCCTGAGCTGCCGCTAGCTCATTAATACCTCATTTCAGGCTAATATTATGCAGTGTATTTTACTGAAGATGGAGCTGGTTTCAACTCTATTTGTGTTAAAAAATCATAGTTTGTAAGAGAAGAATATTTTACAAGGGGTTCTATTGAGATTGCCCTTACCAGCAACACAGCAGCAATTACATATGAATAGCCAAACTATTACAGAACTCATGGTGTCATGTGTGGTGTTTACTCACACACCCACACCCTCACACACACATATTTTTGCTCTCCTCAATTACTTTTATTAACCAGCATCTTGTAGTGTTAAATAAAGCATGATCTTTGGATCACGGTGGCAACTTAGGGCCTTTTAACAGCAATCAAGTGGAAAAAGTGATTGGTCTTTCATTTGTACAGAACAAAATGGACAGAGAGAGAGAGGGAGAGAGATTCGTGATTGTGATTTATGAGGTTAGGGTGCCGTCGAGGCTTTTCCATGTCACAATGAAAACTGCCCTTCTTTGTGTGTTTTGTGTTCATCTGGAGCTCCCCATTGGACATAAACGTAGTAAATAAATGGACAAAAAAGAGCATGCATGAATTAGTTATGAGGGCACTTCATCCCGCATCCTCCCTTCCTGCCTTTGTATGTTAAAAGAGAAGTTGATAGACAGAGAGCGAGAGATAATAAGGGAGAGCCAGATGACAGAATGAAGCCTTGATCTCTCTGTGTTTTACCCACATCATCCTTGCCAACATTCAACATTCATCAATGCCAACAACTCTCTCTCTCTCTCTCTTTCTCATCTGTTCTTATCCTCCTTTAATAAATTAAAATTAAACTTATATGCGTAAATCTTACTTTTTTAACAAATGATGTACAACATGCTTAGCTTCCCATCTAAATGGCAAGCAGGGCGACAGTACCATCATAATGATCCCTCCGAATAGATAAAATTCATTCCTGATGTCATTTTTTTTCGAAGCTTCAGAATGTTCAGGAGTGAAAATCAATGTTGTTTTGACTGGAGAAAGTAATGATTAATGTTCTTTATATAACTGTGTCTGGTCAAAGATACCTCTTATTGTAAAAAAGCTTTCTATATCTGACACGTTATTGTTTTCTTTTACAGCTTTCTTTCAACCCTTATTCACCTGTATTTTTTTTTTTTTTTGAGTCACAACGTTCTGTCAAGAGCAGCAGAGTCTTGTGTCAACCCTTGTGGCAGAATGCTCTTGCTCACGCTGCCATGCATGCATATTCAAGATGTAAGAGAATATGAATACATTATCTGGAATAAACAGAATGTATTTTAATTACATATAAGTACAGATGGGAATAGTGAGTGCACTACTCATTTGTTAAGAAAGCTTGGCAAAAAAAAGTTGACAGGGCATCTGATTGAGACTAAAGGTCTCCAGCGAGACCCCAGAGATTTTTTTTTTTTTCCTGAAACAGAACCAACTATCTTTGCTACATTATATTGTAATAATATCATGAGCAGGGAGAAACAAAAACAATAAGTGTGCATAAAAAAACAGTCCCATGAACATCTCCAATTTTAAACAAAAGCAATTTTGAATATTATGTGGGAGAATGGCAGCTCTCTCTGTGTGTGCATGTTCTCTCCATGCTTGGTGGGTTTCCTCCAGGTACTCCGATTTCCTTCCAAAGTCCAAAGGAAGATTAGGCTAATTGGCGTTCCCAAATTGTCCGTAGTTTGTTCATGTGAATGGTGACTAAAGGTCCTACCACGATTGAAAAAATGGGAATAATTACAATGGTCACCAGAGGTTCCTGAAAGGGTAGATGGATAGATGGATGGATGGATGGATGGATGGATGGAGTGCGATATTACCTTGACCATTCTGACAGTTTGTTTTCTAGTACGCCTGAGACATAAAACAAACTCCACCCCTAAACCCCTAAACCCCTTGTGGTTTATGTGACACCCACCTCAGGTTCTCTATTACAGTATTTGTCATGGAAGCTCAGGCATAAATGATCCTTTGGTGCCTGTGATCCTGTCACCTGTTTACTGGAATGTAATTGATGTTATTCAATTCACCTGGAGGTGGTGTTAGTGTTGTAACTGATTGCTGTAAATATGGATATTTAACACACTAAACAGATCCACGGGAATTGTGTTACATCCTAACACATATCCTTATATTACGGAAAGACCCTGGGGCAATTCATTTAAACGCTGTCCTTCTTCAAATAACCAGACATTTTAACTAGACATTTGTCTAAGCTGATGTTTCAGATTGTAGAATAGCTGAGACAATAGATTTGCAGCAGCATAAATAGGAGAGGAACTGCAGGGGTGTTATGTAACAAATTCAGCATCAAATGAATAGCATGTGAGGAAAACAAGAGCAGAGTCTGTTGTGCCTTTTCCTGACCTGGTTTTAATACATAATCCACCTCCTTAAACCTCCAAAAAACGTCACCTCTGAGCACTTAATTTGCAGGCGTTGTAAGCAGTGTGCTGCCATCTGTGAACGAGCTGGCAAGGTCTGTTCTCATGCCTCTGAGTATAGCGCTGCGATGTGACAGAGTAAACTCCAGATCAAATACAGTTTATAGTGTGAGGATGTGACTGAAGCTCAGTTGGCAGCAGATCTGTATTTGGGTGCACAATGCGAGGGCTGTGAAGACATGGTTTGTCAAGGTTGGCGTGGAAGAACCCAAGTGACCTGCACAGAACTCTGACATCAACCTTAAAAGTTGACTCTGCCCCAGGCCGCTCGCCATTGTTGCCCGCCCACGCCGATGCCCATGTGCCTGATTGAGCAAATCCTCACATCCACGCACCAAAACACAACCTGTAAGTTATTGTTACAGCAACGACAAAATAGAAACAGACCACTGATTAAAAATGTAAAAAGATAGGGCATAATGCTCAGAGGTTATTAATGATAAAGAAATGCTCAATGCTTTATTATTTTTTTTACATTTTTATTATTTAAGCCAAGGTCCACACAAATTATTTATGCTTTTTTTTTTCTTTTTTTTTTTGTCAGATATTAACAGACATTTTCATGGACGAATCCATGTTTTAAAAACCTTGCCAATCCCTTTTCACCCAGCAGTGTTGCCAAGATAGCCTCTGAGTGGTTTGGCTTTACCATAACAACTTTAGTAGCAGTGAGATATTGGATCAGGTTGAGCTGTAAAAATCCCACTGTATGATCGGAGATCAAATTTCACACCCCCTGTTGTTCTGCTCCATTCACGTCAGTGAAGACGCATTCTCTCCTGACCACAAAAATAGCAACACAGTGAAAGGCACTGGCTTATGTATAACCAAATTAGTAATACAGCAGCATTCTATCACCAAATAACACTCGCTTCTGCACAAATAGAGCTTTTTCATGTAAGAACATATTGGCAACCTAAAAAAACCCTCTTTTTTAGTGACCATGATTTCTGTGTCCAGAAACCTCATACTGATATAAAAAAATATATATATTATTGACCTATGGGATACAAAGTCTCTGTTATCTTCTTACATTTTACTGGCCACAAGAGCCAGATTCTCGAAAGAAGCAATCTAAATAAACGTCCACCTGTATACACGTCTCCATGCTCAGAATACCGTAAAGAATACAAGTGAACATTTTTAGAGCAGGACATGTCAAACGTTCATGCATCCTGCCTTATTGGAGAGTTTTGCTTGAAACTGTCATGCACGGTGGTGGAAAGCTTCTGTGGTTTAACATGTCATACAGATAAAATGTCATCTTAAATATTTATCAGACTCCTACATTTCATCCTGTTTTTCGTGATCTTTCCTCGTGCTATGACTTTGAGTGACCATGATCAAACTTTCATAATGTATATGATTTTATACGAAGACAATGTTGAGGTTAATGAACTTTTGTAGGCGAAAAAGTGGATAAAAATGATTTTCTGAGTTTGTGCGACTCAGCCACCATTATCCTCACATCAATTTTTAGCTTTCTCTCCTCGTGGGAGAGGATTTCACCACTGTATGTTTTAATTTTTTTTTTCTTTCATGTATTTCTTTTATTTTCTGTCCATCTATTTCTCTTGTGGCGATCTTTCTCATGGTCCTCGCCTTTCTCTGTCTGAAGTCAATGCCCTTGCAGCAATTCTCCCACCATTTTTTCCCCCTGAAGGGAATCATCTCTGTCTATGAAGCAGCTTAACTCTTGACTAATGAAAATGCTGGTATTTTACTGTTAATGTATCTCCTTAAAATGGCCCAGAAAACACCAATAGTAGAGAAAAGACCAAAAACACTGCATGCTTATTGATGTTGGGTTTAGCGGTAATAGTTTTTTAACTGGAAATTATATCAAATTTGTTTGCAATCTAAGTTATCAGGGCAGCCCCCTGAGATAGTATGCTTCCTTATCATTGCCTTAGAGGATTTGCTGTAGTATATCCTTTTTTTTTTTTACATGACTGTATGGCATAATTCCAGAAGGCCAACTAGATTCCCGTTTGAAGCCTGGTCCCACTGGAAAGCCCTAAATATTTCATCGTTCTATTCCAGCCACAGCTAATTACCCATTACAGTGTCAAGTAGGCCCTACAGTACAGAGCAGTAGAGGAGAAGGAGAGAAGAAAAACTGTAGTTTGAGAGTCATACATGTGTGAAACTGGAGTGCTATAATACTGAAAACGGTGCAATATCTGAGTAATCTCGCATTGTGTTGTCAGGTACAACACCGCCAGTAAAATGGACGTAGTATTACCCTTCTTTTAGAAATGTTACATCATTTATGGTTCTTGTCATATACAGTACATAATATTAGTTTAAATGTAACATTTATATCTTCAGTTATTTAGTCAGTAATCATAATGCTTATGGACATTTGGTTGGAAGACGTAAAGTGAAAGTTCTCAATGCATGAACTCGATTTCCTTTATAATCTTAATGTACTGGAATTGTTTTTTACAATGGTGTAAATCATTTTACCATTCCACTGATATTATAGTTATTATGTCCATAAATAATATAAAAAGGAATTACATCATCACTGTGATTAAGTTTTAATAAAAATAACCAAATTGTTATTATATGCATTTTAACAGTAATGACTAAAAGATATATATATATATATACTTAAAGGATGTAAAAACCCTGGAATAGACTATATATACACTGTTCCAAGTGTGAGGTTACAGTCTCTCAGTTTTATTCTTATCAAGTTGTTCTTTCCACCTAATTTTTTTTTTACCCTGTCCTTTTCTGTACCCATTTACTCTTCAACCCATTGTCATTTTCTGTTCCTTCTCTCTCTTTCCTTGTCTTTTGCTCTCCCAGGAGCTTGAGTGACCTAATTCTCATCAGAAGGCTTGCACATACTTGCAGAGCACCACATGCTCACTGTACACTTCCCAAACTCGATACACAGCATGGCCCTTAAACCACATTGTTAGTAAAGAATGCTACGCTTTTAATATATACTGATGCTCTTATCGCTTCAGAGAGCTTGGAGGGCTTCTTTTATGATTCAGGTTGTAAATTAGTGGGTCGGCCCAAGAGAGTCGAGTGAAGAACAACATTAGGACTTAATGAATTGTGTAGTGCAGTGGAGACCATGTGCTGAAGTGGCAGTATATTTAATGGTTCCGGAGGCTACAGGTGCAGTTTAGTACTGCCTGTACTTTGCTTCAACTGGATAACAAACCCACAATTTACTACACAGTGACACAACATTCTAAATGCTTGACAACCTCTTAGACATCCCATGTGTTCATGGTTGTGTGTCTTTAGCTTTTAATAAGGCTTTGAATAAACTAGGATATTTTTGGTGGAGCCAAAAAGTTTATTTTTTGAAAAAAATTTTTAAAGGCAATTAAAGCTTTGAAGTAATATCGTTGTCCATTCAGGATCAGGCCTAAAAATAGAGGCATTTGCCATTATGTTTTGATAGCTCAGGTTAGTGTGTGATGCTTCACATGGATGGATTACAAACAGAGAAAAAACATGTGACAAAAGAGAGCTGGAATGAACAATGGTGAAAAAGATCAAAGCAACCTTATGCAAAAGTGAAAATAGGCAAATTTCTGTTCTGTGAGTGATCTGTGATGCTTGAGCTAAATATGAAACTACAAGAATAAATTTAGAGTGAAAAGCTGCTAAATAAGAAATGGGGTTGTTTTTAAAAAAGGATTTGTCAGAAGAATATCTATATATAAAAATATACAAACACATATGCAAATGCATGTATGTTTGTATGTATGCATAGACATATGCATTTATGTATGTATGTATGTATGTACTGTATGTATAAGAGGTGTTCAAGTAAAAACAAGACTTTTGAATAACAGAACACAGTTATAGTGTGATCACTTGGACAACGCTTGGAGTGAGGTCAGGACTCACCAGCCGAGTTCTCTTTAACAAGTTGCTGACCATTTAACCATCAATTTTTAAGTATCATTGAAAGGCATTCTACTTTCTGAATGATTACAGCAATAAATTCTGTGGGCTCCGAGTCACCTCAAATGGGATCATCATTTACGGACATACATCCTTCTTTAAAATGCTTGCACCATTCAAATGTTTTACTGCGGCTAAGAGGCTCATCACTGTACCGTGCTTGAAGTCGTCTGTAAATCGGTTTTATGTCTTCGCTCACTGTAAATCTCACACTCCCAGAAACCACATTTTCACGATTTGAGATCATGTACACTCAGAGAGTCAGCTGGCACATAACGTTGCTGAGTCTAGACCTGACCAACTGACGCAATCCTAGATCATAACACTTCCTTGTACACTTCCATAGTGCTCTCTTATGCATGATGGGTGCATCGCTTCATGCACTTCCTTTCTTAGCCTGATTGACCCATTCCTCAGGATTTAGCCTGTATATTATCAAACCTGTGACCCTAAATAATTACATTTTACAATAATTACAATTACATTTTGATGATTCTGTAGTTCCATTTCATGCTTTTTCGCCTATCTGTCACTCCTAGTTTATCTACTGCCAGGTGGATGTTTCAGCCGTTCTCTAATGCGACTGCAGGAATGTAATGTTCCGATGAGCTTCCCTAAAGGTGATATGCAAATGGTTAATCAGTGCTAGTTAGCCTGTTCAGTGTCATAAGCTATGTTATCACCATTATGAATATATTAATCAAAAAAGGAATGCCTGATTTGAAGATATCTAATCCAACACTTTATTAGTCGAAGGAATTTTAAAATTAGATCATTTACATAACGTTTCATCTTATGGAAAACATGATTGATTAACCAAGAACAAAAGTGTCAGTAGGAATTCTGCACCATAGAGTTGCATGTTGCATCCTCCAACTTAATTACAGTCTTGGTCAAGACCAAAGTTTGCTTCTTTCTTTGCACACTGAAGCTACAAGGTGTAAGTAGCTAACGGAAGTCTCAACGATTTCATTTTTGGCCAAGCAATTTCTTTAAGGTCTTTAATATTAATGATGAAGGATGTGGGTTCGGGTTAATGAAGTAAAAGTCACCTAAGGATGAAGCATGACACCTACCTTTCTTCATTTACTAAAGACTATTAATCCGCTTATCTACACTGATAATGCGTGGAGGCAGTTTGAATTTCAGCACACACGCTCTAAATACTGACACACAAAGCTCCAGACATTAGACTTTTAAATAATCAGTAACAGGGCAGAAGGACAGCATGTCTTGCATTTAATGTTTTCAGGTCAGCTTTTTAAGTGTAATGTTATGTGCAAATGCTGTTTCTGAATGATGATTGTATTTTATTGTTCACATTAACAAAATTACAGTACTTAACTAAAAACTTTAGGTCACGATTTTTATTGCTAGACTAAAAATCCTGCTAATCCTGATTGTGGACAGAATTATTTTGCCCAAACCTGTCTTGTGGAGCTGTTCTTTCAATAGTTCATCTATATTTTATGGATCAGTGATGCTCTCTCTCTCTCTCTTTCTCTCTCTCTTTTTCAAACTTAAACCCTGCTGTTATGCCCCCAGAAACACTACAAGGCACCTGAAAGGTGGAAATGGCAGCACTGCTGTTGGCTCTAGTGGTTCATCAATGTCTAGTTCATTATTAGGTCGAAATGTTTTTTTTAATCCTGTATTTCAGATTTTTTTTTTAAATCCTACTTGAAGTTACTATTTTTGCACCTACCACCAATATTTTTAAACAAATGTTATTGAATTAATCCTAAAATATAAACAAATTCATCACCTAATTAAAACACTATGATCTATAAAAGCTACAAACACCTCATTTATGCATGTTCATGTTAATGAAAGTACATAAAAGAAAAATCTCCCACTTTCATAACGTGGAAATTTTAGTTGTGTCCCATGGGATCTCAGATGTTCTTTGAGCTTTTGGTAAAGAAAACTAAATTTCTACTTAAGACTTATACACATTATACATATTGCTAATCATTGGCAATTATAAATCATAATTCCTATAACAATTATTCCTATAATGATAGGAATTATACATTTTATCAAATGTAGCCATTGGCCTCCGAGTGGCGCAGTGGTAAAGTGCTCGCCCTATCATCCGGAGATCGCTGGTTCGGTTCCCGGGTGATGCTGTAACCTCTCACAGCCGGAGACCTCGAGAGAGCTAAATTGGCCAAGCTCTCTCAGCGGGGAGGGATGAGAGGTACTAGTGCTCCCACATTAATCACGGCTCTACGCCATTCGGGGCATCTGTGAGCTCACGCACGCGGAGGGAGCGGATAGCGCTGTCCTCCGAGTGTGTGACGCCGCCCCCAACGGTGCGTGAGCAAGCAGTTCGGCTGGTGTCACGTGGTACGGAGGAAACACGTGACGGGAAGGAATTGGACACGACTAAATTAGGGAGAAAATCGGGGAAAAAGAATTGGACATGACTAAATAAAAAATAATAAAAATGTAGCCATGAGTAAACCACCTGCTAGTGAGACTAATCAGGCTTCAGTTTTCTACGGGGCATTAAGAATGGACTTAATATAAAAAGGTCATGTGGTCTGATGAGTTCAGATTGACTCCAGATTTCAGAGGGATGGGTGTGTCAGGGTAAGAAAGGAAGCACATGAAGTGATGCACCTATTGTGCACTGTATAGCAGTGGCCAAAAGTTTTGAGAATTACATAAATATCAAGTTTCACAAAGTCTGCTGCTTTAGTGTTTTGGATCTATTTGTCTGATGTTACTATAGTATCACTCACTCTCACTCACTCATCGTATATATTGCTTTATCCTGTATTCAATCCATTCTCAGGTACACCAAGCACAGGGAAAACATGCACACTCCATGCAGACAAAGACAGGGATCGAACCTGGCCTTGAATCATACCCGGCCCCTGGAGGTGCAAGGGTGCAAGGCGACAGTGATATCCACTACACCACTGTGCCGCCTGTTAGTATGGCATACTAAAGTATAATTACAAGCATGGCATAGGTGTCAAAGGTTTTTATTGACAGTAACATTAAGTTTATGCAAAGAGTCAATACTTGCAGTGCTGACCCTGCTTTTTTCAAGACCTCTGAAATTGGCCCTGGCTGTGAATCAACTTCTGGGTCACATCCTGACTGAAGGCAGCCCATTCTTGCATAATCAATGCTTGGATATTGTTAGAGTCTGATGGTTTTTCTTTGTACACCCGCCTCTTGAGGATCGGTCACAATTTTGCCAAAGCACAGTATACCATAGTAACATCTGACAAAAAGATCTAAAACACTGAAGTGGCAGATTTTGTGAAAATTTATATTTCTTTCATTCTCAAAACCTTTGGCCATGGCTTATGAGCTGGGGTTGCTTCGGTTGTCTAGGCTCAGCAACATTATGTGGCAATAAAATGAAGTCAGCTGATGACCTGAATGTACTAAATGCCCAGATTATCACATCAGTGGATTGTCCTTACCAGATGGCATGGGAAAGCGTGGTACTGGGAATGAATTGGCCAATACATTTTGTTCTGTAATTAAAGTCAAAGTTGGTTGAATAAAATCTTGTAGTGTTTGATTTTTTTTGGCCAGTTAGTGTTTTTCATTCATGAGTAAACTCAAAGCATCACATTCTTACCAGGCAATTGCGTGTCATAATTACAATGCGAAAATCTCATATATGTCTGCTGAATATGATCATTCAGCAGACATATATGACAGACTGCCTGAATGTGTTGATACAACATATTTATAGCACCACACTGTAGTACTGTATGCATGGACAGCTGTGGTCCTGCTCACTGCCTAGTTCTTTCCTAGTTTCCTGTTCGCCTCTGGTAGTAAACAGCTTTGTCTCTAGTACTCACAGACTAAAAGCTACATGCATAAGCTCCCTTACCACATTGTCCCTCTGAGAAATGGAACTAAATCTCTTCGTGTCAAAAAAGGGAAAAAGGTAATGATGTGGATTTCCTAGATGGCTTCGGCAGCCACGAGACCCCGGAGACCTCATTTAGACCCAGAGATAAACGATAGCCAGGACATGGGAGGTTGGGTGAAAAGCAGTAAGCCTTCTGCAGGACGGTTTCATAAAAAGCTACAGTGCTCCTCAGCTCCCATTTACAGCTGTTATTAGCAAGGCTGAGGGACCAGAGACAGGTTCTGTCGCGCCAACATATCTCCTGAATAGGCGCAAAGGGAAAGTGCCTCATTAGAGCACACTGAACTGGGCAGTAGGCCACAGGATTTGTGTGACACTCAGCCCTAGCTGTAGGACGTATAATAAAGAACTTATTGCACTGAAGGAAGTGTTATTTCCCAGTCTCGTGCGCTATAAGAGCAAAGGACAAGTTCAGTGGGACCGTGATTCGTCCGAGAGACTACATCTGCACTTTGTTTTCTCTGGCATTTTAAAATATACCTCTAATTTCTCAGCCATAACACACTGGGGTGCTTGCCTTTCTGAATTTGCATCACTGGACTCAGCAACATTGCCTTATTAAAAAGGGATGTGTCTATTGTTTTCCGGTCTGAGAATAGCCCACCGTCAGCGCAGTGATGAGAGATGCAGTGGTTAGAATTGGGTGAATCATTCATAAATGTTCAGAAGAGAAAAAAAAGGCAAAATGAGACAAGAAAAAAAATCGGTTATAACTGTCTGGTGTGTGTTTGTGTGTGTGTTCATTACAGCAGTGATTTATTTTTATCACTTTTACCACTTGTGTGTGCTTTATATAGCACCAAACATTAATAAAAGATTTAGTAATCCTTGTTTTTTAATCCTCACACACATTTAGATTTCCAAGCTCTAAGCCATAATCTAGTTTCAAAAATTAGCAATGCTAAAAAGCCATATGGCCAAAACAAGGTGTTGGTGCTAAAAAGTACCAATACTTAGTAGTCTCACTAAGTAAAAAAGTGAATTTTCAGATAGGATCATATCACACCATTTTCCATAATACTTAATGTTTCTTATCTCCCAATCCGTGCCTCATTTTTTTTGTGAATACAGTATGCATACACACTTGGGCCTCCGAGTGGCGCAGTGGTAAAGCGCTCGCCCTATCATCCGGAGATCGCTGGTTCGATCCCCGGGTGATGC